>RJWJ010028336.1:0-21489 GCA_004363605.1 Indri indri | reverse complement strand
CCAGTAACACTGGCCCTGCATTCCTACAAAGCAAAAATCAGCTGGAGTTGAATTTAAAATATGTTCCTCTAACCAGATAGCCACATGCAGAAGAATGAAATTGAATCCCTATTTCTCAACATATACAAAAATTAACTCAAGATGGATTAAAGACTTAAATGGAAGATATGACACCATAAAAATAATAATTAAAAAAAAACTAGGAAAACCTCTTCTGCATATTGGCCAGGGCAAAAACTTCATGACTAAGACCCCAATAGCTAATGCAACAAAAATAAAAATAAATAATGGGACTTAATTAAGCTAAAAAGCTTCTGCACAGCAAAAGAAACAATCAACAGAGTAAACAGACAACCTACAGAATGGGAAAAAAATATTTGCAAACTATACATCTGACAAAGGACTAGTATCCAGAATCTACAAGGAACTCAAACAAATCAAGAAAAAAACAAATAACCCCATTAAAAAGTGGGCAAAAGACATGACCAGACATTTTTCAAGAGACACAAATGGCCAAGAAACACGAAAAAATGTTCAACATCACCACTAATCATCAGGGAAATGCAAATTAAAACCACAATGAGACAACATCTTACCCCAGTCAAAATAGCCATTATTAAAAAGTCAAAAAACAATAGGTGTTGGCATGGGTGCAGTGAAAAGGAAATGCTTACACACTGTAGGTAGGAATGTAAATTAGCACACCATCTACAGAAAATAGTATGGAGATTTCTCCAAGAACTAAAAGTAGATCCACCATTCGATCCAGCAATCCCACTACTAAGTATCCACCCAAAGAAAAGAAATCATGGTATCAAAAAGACGCCTGCAATTGTGTTGATCACAGCACAATTCACAATTTCAAAGATGTGGAATCAATCTAAGTGTCCATCAATCAAGGAGTGGATAAAGAAAATGTGGTATATATACACCATGGAGCACTACTCAGCCATAAAAAAAGAATGAAATGATGTCTTTTGCAACCACTTAGATGTAACTGGAGGCCATTATCCCGAGTGAAGCAATGCAAGAATGGAAAACCAAATACCTCACGTTCTCACTTATAAGTGGGAGCTAAGATACAGGTACGCAGGGGCATGCAGAGTGGTATGATGGACATTGGAGACTCAGAAGAGGAGAGGTTGGGAGGGGAGTGAGAGAAGAAAAACTACCTGTCAGGTGCAATGTACACTATTCAGTGACAGGTACCCTAAAAACGCAGACATCGGCACTATAAAATCCATCCATGTAAGCAAAAACCTCTTGTACCCCTAAATCTATTGAAATTTTTTTAAAAAATTTTAAAGATATGAAAAATTTTTTAAATCAGTAAATCTAGGCGAAGGGTGGACAGGTGCTTATTATTCTTCCAACTTTTCTTTAGGTTTACGATTTTTCAAAATAAACAGATAAAAGGAAAAACAAAGTTCCTTGTGATACCAGCTACGCTTTGCCACAGTCCCCAGCTGGCCACCTCACCCTTTACCCAAGGCATCTGAGTTTGCCATGCATGTGACATCACCTTATACTCTATTGCTAGAATAAGCCAGACCAGCAAAGCCACACACGTGGAAAGCAGCCATTTGACACACACCTCAGCCGGCATCGCCACTGCCTCGTCTGCCCTGGGCCGAGTGTGCGTTCTGCCGTCAGTTTCCAGGAAGGGTATGTTACCCAGGCCCACCTCTGACACCCAATGCTGTGTTGCTGTCGGGATGCTGTTGAGGACGTATGCATTGCACTACACAAGGGAGGAATATCTGCACCATGAGCAAATTTTCAGCAGTCTTAGGGACCCTGTGAACATGCAACTGAGCATTTCTTTCTTATGCCGGCTGCTCTCGAAGCTTCAGAGCCAAATTACCGTGCCGCCTCCAGCCAGTACAGACAGATGGTCTTGTGGTTTTGTGTACCAACCTCACTCGCGGTTCTAATTGATCTTTTTTCCTTCCTTTGTTTTTCTTTACCCTCATGTTTTTGCCCATTATACTGGTTTTTTAAATTGTAAAATATGCATAACATAAAATTTTCTGTCTTAACTCTTTTAGGTGGACAGTTCGGTGCTATTAAGGACATTCACATTGTCGTGCATCCATCGCCACCATCCTCTCCAGAACACTTTTCATCTTAGAAAACTAAAACTCTGTATCCATTAAACACTGACTCCTCATTCCTGCCTGGCCTCAGCCTCTGGCAACTACAATTCTACTTTCTGCCTCTGTGAACTTAACTACTCTGGGTATCTCATGTAAGTGGAATCATACAATATTTATCCTTCTGTACCTGGCTTATTTCACTTGGCATAATGTCTTTAAGGTTTATTCATGTTGTAGCATGTATCCAAACTTTCTTCACTTTTAAGGCTGAATAATATTCCATTGTATGTATACACTAGATTTTGTTGATCTATTCATCCATCGATAGACATGTGGGTTGTTTTCACCTTTTAGCTATGCTGAATAATGCTGCTATGAACATAGGTGTATAAATATCTGCTCAAGTCTCTGCTTTCAGTTCTTTTGGTTATTACCCAGAAGTGGAATTACTGGATCACTTGGTAATTCTATGTTTATTAATAATTTTGGGAGGAACCACAATACTTTGTTCCAAACCATTTGCACCATTTTACATTCCCACTAGAAATGCACAAGGATTCCAATTTCTCCACATCCTCGTCAATACTTGTTATTTTCTGTTTGTTTGTTGTTGTTGTTTTTAATTTTAAAAACAGTGTCTCACTCTGTTGCCCAGGCTGGAGTGCAGTGGTGCAATCGTAGCTCACTGCAACCTGGAACTTGTGGGCTCAAGTGATCCTCCTGCCTTAGTCTCCCGAGTAGCTAAGACTACAAGTGTACCACACCTGACTAATTTTTTTAATTTTTAATTTTTATTTTTTTATTTATTTTGGTAGAGATGAGGCCTCCCCGTGTTGCCCAGGTTGGTCTTTAACTCTTGGCCTCAAGCAATCCTTGTGCCTCAGCCTCCCAAAGTGCTGGGATTACAGGTGTGAGCCACCATGCCCGGCCTTGTTGTTATTTATAATAATAGCCATTCTAATGGGTGTGAAGTGGTTGGCTCGTTTTTTTAAGTCATTTTTCTTATAGTCTTTCTGGAAGTCACCTTAAGTCATTTCTGGAACAAGGTGGATATATAAATCAATCAATTCCCCTGTTCTAATTAGGCAAGATTTTATGTGAATTATTCTTTATTTTCATTATTACCTCCTCACTGCCATTTCTGCCTGTGCTCTCTTTTTTTAAACGGCAAGGTGTATATAGACATACAGAGACACATATACAATACGTGATATACAAACATTTATAAATATTTTATATATATGTATGTGTGTGTGTGTGTATATATATATATATACATATGTATAAATAAAAGACTATCCTTGGAACTAAACCATCTAGAATTCAAGTTCTGCCTCTACCATTTACCAGTTATATCACTTTGAAAAATTATGTAATTATCAGAGCTTCAGTCACCTCATTTGTAAAGTAAGAATAACAACAGCTATCTTATAGCTTTATGAGTTTTGAAGATTAAGTATGTAAAATAACTATAACAGTGCCAATACATGCAGAGGACTTACAAGTGACAGTTGTTGCGAATCTACACATGACACGATCCTGGGTGTTTCCATGTATATTAAACCATGTATTTTTTACATTCTTAAAGTTAGGTCAGAAATCGAGAGAGATTAAGTAACCTGCCCAGGTGGCTGAGAAGTAATTTGAAACCAGGTCTGTCTGACTCCAAAATGCAAACTCCTTCCCAACCCAAACTGCCTCTCATGAATACCACACCTGGCCGAGCAGGGGAGATACACATGTATGTGAATGTCCATTTATATAAAAAAGATTGGAAAGTGCCCAAGAAAGGGACACGCAAAGCCCTGCCTGCTCTGTCAGTGAGTTAGAAGAATGAGCTAAGCTTTTTCACAGGTAAACAGGATAGACGGACTTGGCAGAATGTCTCTCAGCCTGAGAGTCTAGTGGTGAAAAGGAACCTCTCACACCCCTCATGTCTTTCCCCAAATACTCTCAAGAAGATCTCCGGGATATTTTTGACTCCCTGGCCGACAACTCCACTCCTATGCTAGCTGCCAAAGCTGTCACTCACAGTACAGATGTACTTCTTATCTGCCCTGATAGGATCACTGTTCCACTCCCTGAAGGAAATAAAATAATTGTCCCACAGTGCCTCTCCCCTGAAAGGCCTCTCCGCCCAGGAAGTGTCAGTCACTGGGTTCCAGAGCGTCACCAGGGCCGAGATGGCTGGCATTCCTCACTGATAATTACTCGTGACTGGATAAACCCGAATGCAAAAGCAAGCCCTTGGTAGGAGGTGGGGCCCCAGGGAGAGGAAATTCTCTATCCTATTCCATTTCATACCTTAAAAGAAAAAGGAAAGAAAACACCAATATTATTTTAACGGTATCCACTTCTCTTTCCCTTAAACATCAATGTTTGTTTCAGGTGTTTTTAAACAAAAATTGAGTTTCTTTGGCACCAAATACACAGATGCATTGAGCATATGTTTAGTTTATTACCTGGAAATCAACAAACGTGACCTCCCACAGGCCTGTCACAGCGTCCGAGTCGCTGGGCAGCAAGAGGGCATCACCCCGCTGCAGGCTGCTGACGCGCTGGCAGTGGTAGGAGTAACGCGACGGGGCGTGAATGCCAGTGGCGTTAAGGATTGCTTGGATCGAATTGTTGGAGATGATCTCGACGCGGTGCAAACTAAACCAGCTCTGGACGGACAACTTGTAATTGGTAAGGATGAATCTGAAAATGGTGGTAAAACAGTGTTACCCTCAAAGCACTTTTACTACCTTTCCTGACTCAGGACGTCGTCTGTGAACAGTACGATGGCGCCCTCTTTTGTCAGGCGGCAGAACTGGCCTGGGGAGAGGTTTCGCTGCGGTTCCAGAGCCTCCCCTGGGTGAGGGGGAGGGGAGCAAATGACAGAGCAGCCCCTAAGAGTGAGCAATACAAATTTCTAAAAAATAAAAAAACACAGACCGCTTGGCTTTTTTCTCTTTTAGAATCAACACTTGATTAAGCGTTTATTATTACATAAAAATTGAAAAAGAACTTAAATAGATATCAATAAAGAACTAGCTAAATAGTGGCTAAAAATAATAGTAATAGCTTTTTTACTATGTGTCAGTCACCCTTCTATGTTATTTATGCGATTTTATTTAATCTTCACTACAACACTTTAAGATATATAATATCATTGTCCTCATTTCACAGACGAGGAAACTCAGACACAAAGGGGTTAAATAACAGTGCAAGCTCCCTCAGAGAGTAGGTGGAACCGGGCTTCAATCCAACCTGACACCAGAGCCCTTACTCTTAACCATTTTGGAATGGAATGTTCTCTAGCCATGAAAAAGTTATAATGTACATATGTCACGATCATTTTACTGTCATTTTAAAAATGTGTGACCACACAGGAAAAAAGTCTGAAAGGATACAGATTAAAACACCAATAGTGGTTACAAATAATGCTTGGATTATTAGTGATTTTCATTTTCTCCTTTTTATAGCTCAATATTTCCTGATTTTTCTGTTTTCAATGGTTTCTCGTTTTAGTTTGTGCCCCCTTGGAAGCAGACCCTGAGACAAGGATGCGAATCCGAGAAGTATTTTGGGGGATTTAGTCATTCAAAATATGTAGAGTAGAAAGAAGAGAACTGACAGGAAGGGAAGGTAGCCAGAAAGGGCACATGTTTAAGCAAGTTTCCACTGTTGACAAGTGGGGAGCCAGAGGAGAGCATGTGCCTCTAGTTACCCCACCTGAGGGAGAGGGCGCTGAGGTATTTACACGTTTCCTTCAGTCATGGGCTAAGGGCTGCCGGCCTGGAGATGGGAGGCAGTGGGCCCCTTTTGGCCCAAGACAGCTTTTAGGCAGAGAGGCTAGCAGTTGAAAGTTAAGCAGGTGGGCTCTAGTGCTCTCAAATGGAAAGGCCCAAGCAGATACAGACATAGTAGTGACAGTTTCTGCTACATACCTTTATCATCAGAAAAAAAAAAATAATAATCATAATAAAGCTGTTTTCCATCTGGGAAAAAGTGCTATTATGTATCAAAAATATTCCCCATTTCTCTATCAAACGGATATGTGTGTTTGGTCACCTTGGGGGATTATATTTACTTATAAAGTTGCTCTAAAAGATGATGGCACGTATTTTCTAAATGCGATTAAACACTAGTGTCCCATGATATGTAAACAAGTGTAGTGAGGAAGAAAACTTTTCTAGGTTAAACATAGGAAACACTAGGTTACTCAAAGTTCCAAAGAGCAACAGTATGACTTAAGAACATGTCTTCTTAGAACCTTTAATATACAAGTTTACGCTGTAAATCTCCAAGAGGAAGACATGGTCTGTAGTCATTCCCAAACACATTTGACCACAGACTCTCTTTACTGTGGAATCTTATAAATATTTTCACAAAGCTGAAGTGTTCCATGGAGCACAACTTAGGAAAGACTTCCCTAGAACATCTTGCTGGTTTTCCAAGATATGTTAAAGGAACAACTACTTATCTCCACTAAAGAGTTTGTCCTATAGGAAGAGAAACACTATACTTTTATAAGGAAAAAAAATTAATGGCTTCAAATTGCCCCCCACCCAAGAGCGGTTCCTAACTGCTTGTATAAAACTAGTGTTGGCAGATGCATCCTTCCAAAACACAAAAAACTGTAGGCCTGTGTTGACTGTCTGCTGGGGAATTCGGATAACCGAGGCTTCTTCTTTGTAGTTAAATGGTAAGAGTGATTCATTGTAAGGAGCTCTAGAAGATAATTTCAAACAACATCCCCGGCCCTTGGTACTTTATTTATATTTTATTCTTTGCACAGAGGAAAAGGGTATCACATTTTCAGGTTCTTGAGTTTTCTAAGTCCCTAACTGAGGAGAAGAGAACTATAGGTACTTTGGTAGAAACAAAAAAGAGCATTGCTATAAGGCCCCTGTCATACCACACCGCTGATTTTTCAGTGTAATTACGTAGACATGGCACTTGATGTGTCACTGTAGTTAGGCACACAACAAGCCCTTGATACACACATGTGGAATGAATAAATTACATAGAGCTAACCTGAAATGCTGAAACTATGAGATTCCCAAGTGGTATCCTACTTACCTTATATCAAGACCTTTGGGATTTTCAGCATCACCAAACTTCAGAGACAATCTAAAAAAACGGAAACATAGTCCATGAAAATAGGAATGACCCATACTTCATATTATACTCAAAAATTACCTCAAAATGGATCATAGACCTAAATGTAATACCTAAAACTACAAAATATGTAGAAGAAACATTGAAGAAAATTTCTATAATCTTGAAGTAGGCAATGGTTTATTGAAAAAAATACAAAAGCATGAACCATAAAAGAAAAGATTGATAAATTGAACTTTATTAAAATCCAAAACTTTTTAGAAGACACTGTTAAGAAAACAAAAAATGGCCAGGTACAGTGGCTCATGTCTGTAATTCTAACACTTTGGGAGGCCAAGGCAGGAGGATGAAAGGATCACTTGAGGCCAGGAATTTGACATTGGCCTGGGCAACCTATCAAGACCATGTCTCTACAAAAATATATTTTTTAAAAAAAGCTGGGTGTAGTGGTGCACGCCTGTAGTCCCAGCTACCAGGCAGGAGGATCGCTTGAGCCAAGGAGTTTAAGGTTGCAGTGAGGTATAATGACACCACTGCACTCTAGCCTAGATGAGACAATGAGACCCTGTCTCAAAAAAAAAAAAAAAAGAAAGAAGTCAGAAGACTTGAACACTTTATAAAGGAAGATGTTGAGCATGAAAAGATGCTGAACATCATTAAACATTTGGAAAATGTAAAATAAAACCACAATAAAATACCATAGTATGATAATTACAATGGTTAAAATATTTTTTAAACTGACTCTTAAGCTTTTAATACCTATATTTATTCATATTTTCCTGAGAGTAAACATAAGATTTCCTGGAGCAGAGACAGATCAATCATTACTGACTCATAGGAATAACCGCATTGGTTCCCCTTTCAACGCAGTTCTTCCCTCTAGGCAACACGGCAAGAGCCAGATGTCATTCTATACATACTGTGATTTGCAATACAGATGAGGAACACCAAGATTATGAATCTGGGAGTTTATATAGGGAAAGATGATGGTTCCCTTCTCACCTCCTGAGAACGGGAGAGAAACATGTGCTCCCTTAATGCCAACGAATTCTCCTTGGGAAGAGAAGAGGGACAATCGCAGGCACCTACTCCAGCATGTAAGCAGAAGAGTTTAATTAGCCTTTGGATTGGAGCAAACAGCCCACCATGAAGGAGACAAATGGCTGCAGGTCTAATATCTATGGTTCGTAAATAAATGTCTCCAAGGGGAAGATAAGACCCTCTGGGTTTCTAACCCCTGGAATGTCTCTATGATCCTGGGTTTCATTGTCTCTTGACATATAAACTCATTTGTCCAAAGAGGCAAATCGCTTACTACCCTAAGGCTTAGCTTATACCCCACGTGCCAGTAAAACTTATTCAGAAATTACTAAACTAGCAGAAACAAAAAAATGTTTTCTCTCCAGTCTCACGTCTGCCATACAAAGCATTAGTGAGGGCATCAAGCAACTGGAACTCTCATACGATGCTGGCAGAAAGGGGAAATGGCGGAACCTCTTTAAAAAACAATTTGGCAGTTTCTTCAAAAGTTAAACACACACGTACCATATGATCCAGACCTTCTACCTCCAGGTAGAATAAAACCTAAGAGAAATTAAAATACCTGCTGCCACTCTAGCCCAGGCAACAGAGTGAGACTCTGTCTCAAAAAAATAAAAAAAATTTTAAAAAATTTAAAAAATAAAATAACTGCTACCACAAAGACTTGTGCATGAATATTCATAGTGACTTTATTTGGAAAGATATACAAAATTGAAGGGAAAGGCAAACCTCCATCAACAAGTGAATGGATAAATAAGTTGTGGTACATCCATGCAATGGAATACCATTCAGCAATGAAAGGGAACATACCACTAATACATGCAATAACATAGAAGCTTACCAAAATCATTATGCTAAGTGAAAGAAGCCAGACTAAAAGAGAATGCACATGATCTGACTATCTTTATATAGAATTCTAGAACAGGAACTAATCTGTAATGATAGAAAGCAGATCAATTGTTATATGGAGAGGTGGGAGTGGCTGGAGGGAACTTCTGACACCCCAAAGAGCTTCTCTCCTTTGGTCCTGGTTTTGATGGAAGCTTGTTAATATCCTCTGCTTTGGAGTAAAGAACATGAGAACTTATTTGAACTTATTTCAGCAAAGTAAACTTGACAGTCATTCAGTGAGGATCTTTGAAGTGCCATCAATTGGGAACACAAAGGAGAGTGAAACCTATGGGGCGCTTTGTTCAAAAAGGACCTCTTTTTACTCTATCAAGTGCCCTATTCTCACACATGTAAAAAGGATTCTGAATTCCTCAGGCTATAATTGCCTAAATTCAAAATATACACAGATGCTGGGATTATGCTCTATTTGCAGGGCTTTCACTATTTAAAAAGACTTCCGCAGCAAATCCGTCTGCCAACAATATGCCTCTCCCTGAACATTTTGTTTCCAAGAGCTAAAACATGGTCATCTTTTTTTAATCCACGCTTTTGACCTTACATGGTTATGTCTTTGCTTGGATTTGTTCCTTCAGCACCTCCCATTCTGGTTCTTGAGAACATGAGATTTCCTTGCCAGCACAGCAAGGGCATCTCACTCATCTGCACTATTCATGGGAATCAAGGGTGCTAAGTCTCAGCAGCTGGTCCTTCAACGTTTCACATTCCTGGGAAGCCTCCAGCTCCCCTCTCTGGGGGGTCCGTCCAGGATACCTGCAACTCACCTGAGCAGGACCCCAGCAGGTGGATGCTGCACACTCAGGGCTCTCACCCAAGAAGAGTTTTAGGGTAGTGACCAGGTCCTGTGCAATTGTTAATTTGTGTGCTGGGAAAACCAAAGCTTGCCGAGATAACTAGACAATATTTCACTCTAGTTATCATCCATGGGTGAGGAAGGAAGACTTGACATTACACGTACATTTCTTCATTTGATTTTCACAACCCTATGAGATAGGGCCAAGAGGGAGGAAGTATAATGTCATTGTTAAAGACACTTTAGACCCTAGATCTATTAATGTACGCACTGTGTGACTTGCAAGTTTCCTAACCTCTTTGAGCCTTGATTTCCTGGAACATCTGGAACAAGGATGGTAACAGTGCCTGTGACTCAGAGAGTTACTGAGAGGAACAGATATGGGGCCTGTGAAGACCCTGCACAGACAGAGCCTGGCCCACGGCAAACACTCAAGGCCTGTTAGCTACAGTGAATAGATGCCATCATCTCCTCCCGACAGGTCTTGATCCTACAGGTCCTGTCTATGAGGTCACAGAACTGTGGCAGAACTGGGCCTAGCAGCCGAGTTTTTATTCTTTCCATCTCTGAGTTCCCAGTGATCACTAAGGTCTCTAAAGCCCAGCAAAAAAGCTGTAGCACCCTGATTTTTCCCCACTAATACCCTAGGCTGGGGATCAATGGAATCAAGGCAGCTAGTCAGCCATGGATAGGCAAGACTATCCCCGCTATCTGCCACTCTCCACGTAGCTGACCACAAATAAAAAGGCATGGAGGAGTTCATTGGCACTGGAGGAAAAAGTCCTGAGTTCTCAGCAGTGCTGGAGTCCTTCTGGTAGTCTTTGACAGTTATGCTGTAACAGGATAGACGAATCTGGGAGGACTCTGAATGCTTACACTTACAATTCCCTAATGAGAGACAGTCATTCTGAATAGCAAGATACTTACTAAGACTTGTAAATATGACTTTTAAGTGTATATTAATATAATTCATTTTTACCCATTATCAAGAATTTTTAAATGAGAAGTAAAGTTCAGGAATAAAAAGGTGTTTCCAGCCAAAGTATATAAAATATAAAAACAACACACACACACAATATGTTATGGTTTATACAAAGCATCCTATCCATCTAAACCAGGCCAGAACAAATGCAGAGAATCTTCCAAAAGCATCTATTCCATTAATAACAACAAATGTCAAAAAGAAGTTTTATAGAAAGCAAGTGCCAGATTTCCTCCCTCTGAACCAAAATAAATAAAAACAAAAATATTTGCTTGGTTGACTGAAAAGCAGAGAAAGACACTGGAAATTGATTTGCTCTTTGAAAGGGATATTTGTTCAATCTGCTTAACTCAAATCAAAACTAATTATTCTAATTATTTTGTAATGTCCCAAAGAATTCTCTGAAATTTGGCCACTCAAAGTACCCTTGCACATTTGCAAACAGACAATGTTCCACAATTTCAGAAACTCCCTCTAGAGTCAAACACTTGTCCTGGCTAGTTTCACCCACTAGAATATGTATGACCCTGCTGGGATATGTAACTTCTTCCCTGGTGGGACAAAAGTAGATTGACATCTAACATTTGGAGTTGAGACCAAGCCTGGAATTCTTTTCTCTTTTTCCAGAATGAGTTTGGGAGCCCTCATTTTCAGAAGCCTCATTTTCCATAAGTTATTATGACAATTAGCTAAAAGGTTCAGAAGAAAATCAATAGAAACAATATAACAATTTTTTTAAAGTAGATTTCTGACTTGCCCTTCATTTTAGACATTAAACACTTCCTCAAAGATGTGGGTCAGGGTCATATACAAAGGAGCCCACTTATTTTTTCTGAAATGACAAAAATACTAGATCTGTGCGGTTAACAGACTGCAATAGCCCCAAGGGCTTCCTCAAGCAGAGAGATCAACTTACGAGGCACTTTCTTCACTGCAATTCGAGTTGCTAGTGTCCACTGTTGCCTTCTGACCAAATGCTTCATCTGTAAGGTCCAGCCAGGTCTGATTCTTAAATTTAATTGTGATTCTCTCGGCCCAGAAGAGAATGCAGGGAATTCCACCCATGGAGACATTAACTGGGCTATGATGGCTGAATGCATTCCAAGGTTCTTTTTCTAAATGTCCTTCTTTGCTCAGATTGTAGTTGACAGCCTAATTAACCAAATAAAATGAATTTAAGAAATGAATTTGTATCCATGATACAAAAGGCTTCCTAGAAATAAAAGAGCTAATTCACATCCTGTAATGGTAAATACACATCATTACACATTTATTCAAACCAATAAAATATACAATACAAAGAGTGAACCAATTACTCCAGTGTAAATACAGATAAAAGAAAAATTAGTTAACAGAGAGCAGCAACCCAGGCTTACTTTTAACCAACGATAAACTGTTACTATAGTGATCCTATTCCAAAAGCAACAAAAGTAAAACTGAAAATCTTAATGAAAATACAGCAAAGCAAGTAAAATTATGTATTTTAGGTTTTTCTCAACTGTAAGATTCCATAATAGACCATACGCTCACTCCTGTAATCCCAGTACTTTGGGAGGCCAAGGTGAGAGGATCACTTGAGACCAAGAATTCAAGACCAGCCTGTGCAACATAGCAAGACCCCTTTTCTACCTTTTCTACAAAAAAAAATGAGAAAAATTAGCCAGGCGTGGTGGCACACACCTGTAGTCCCAGCTACTTGGGAGGCTGAGTCTGAAGGACCGCTTAAGCCCAGGAGCCAAGGTTAAAGTGAGCTATGATAGAGCCACTGCACTCTAGCCCCAGCAACAAAGCGAGACCCCTGTCTCAAAAACAAACAAAAAGATTCCATAATACATTTCCCACACAAATTTCAAGCAAGAATATGTTAATCATTATATATATATTTTGACAGTAGCTCTGACATGATTGAAATGTGTTTAAATTCTTTTTCAGGTAGATTAAAATCTAGTTTCCTGACATATTCATACCTGTGTGATTGGTATTGTGAAATTCTGGATTGGTTTCATATCTTCATTATTCTGTTGATCTGTCAAATAAATAATGATGTGAGTACCAAAGCTAAATGGCATCAATTTATTATACAGTATAATTGAGTGACAAAAATATGCTAAGCACTGTGAAATAGATCAGGCTTGAACCTCTTTGGGCTCATAATTTAGAATACATTAATTTAAAGGATTTTCACATGAGGGACTCCTGGTACAAACACCATTGGTCAGGGAAGTCTATCACAGAAAAAGCCCTTCTTCAATCCTCCCGTGGAATCATACAGGCAATTATGAGTCTTACCGTTCTTTATAACCACTTCTTTATTTGAAGATGTTGGAGAACTGAAATCAGGAAAAAAACAAAAAAATTAAAAGATTCTGAACAAATATCTACAATTCAGATTTTACACGCAATTTTTTAAAAGGACATTTCAGTTTATTACATCTCAAGAGTAGAGGAGCAGAACCTTAGCCTGTCAAAACTGCCCATTTTTAATAGTGAATTTCTGTTTTAAAAAGTAATATATGTTCTTTGAAGAAAATAAGAAAAATACAGAAAAATTTAAAGAAGAAAAATTATTTTAAATCAACCCTGATCCTTATTCGTGAAATAATATAAGAGCCTACTATGTACTGAGCAGTATGCTGGACAGAGATTTAACCAGTAATAAATAATAACCAAATAATAAAGTGTAATAAAACATTTTACAGTGAAATTTTATACTACATTGCACTGTTAACATATTAAAGCCAAAATATCCAACCCTAAAAAAATAAGACAGACTCAATGGCCTAAAACATATCTCTGAGAATTATGAGGATATAAATTATGATATACATCCTTCTAGTTTCTCCACACACACACAAACACAAATACATATACACACAGCACACATATATAATTTTACTGTTTATAAAATTTAAAAACAGATTTTTGTGAACATACTATTTTGGAGTCCACAATTTTTTCATTTAAAAATAATCACGAATATTTCTGTTATTATATATTTTTCTGATACATTTTTTTGAATGCCATGTGGCATTACATCATGAAAATGTATCATAATGTACTTAACTAAACTTCTATTCTCAAGTATTTAAGTTGTTTCCAATTTTGTGGCATTAGAACAATACTGCATTGACCATTATTGTGGATTGTTTGTTCATACCCATGAAAAGTTCCTTAAGATAAATTCCTAGAAGTGAAATTGCTAAGTTAGAAGACATACACATTTTTTATTATGGAATATTTCAAACATACACAAATATAAATAGAAAAACATAATAAGCCCCCCATTTTTCTGTTCTCATCATTCGGCTTTAGTAATTATCAGGTCATAACCAATCTTTTGTTACTTATAAGCTCACCTACTTCCCTCCTATGATAAAATTTTGAAGAAAATATGATAAATTATAAAAATAATAACACGATTACATTTGAAATTATTGATAATTGATAATTCTTTAACATTAAATATTCTGTTGACATTTAAATCTCTAATATGTCATAAATGTCCTAAAGATTTTAAGTTTATTTATTGCACATTTTAAGATTTTCATAAGTTGTACCTGTAGTATATGAGAATGTAAATGAAACTCTATACTTAACAATTCCTATCTAAGGCCTCTATATATCATTGTCATATAAACTCAATATTTTTAGAATTAGAGAAATATATTACATGTCATGATATGTATGCAAAACATAATTGTAGCTGAAGAGTTACTAATCAATATCATAGTAAAGTGCTGTAGAATTAATTATATGGAACCAATTACAAATTAAATGCACCATTCACTTTGTAATACAATCTCTATTATCTAATGAAAATTTCTGAAGATGAAAAATTGGTGACTATGATGCCCACTAGTTGCTATTAATAAATTCATGCATGCATGCAATTATTCATTAATTTTTATCAACTTTATTGAGGTAAAATTTATGTACAGTAAATTGCATTTATGCAAATTATACAATACTATGAGTTTTGGCAGAAGCACATACCTATGATACCACCACCACCACAATAAAGATAAAGGATATTTACAACACCCACAAGTTTCCCTGTGCATTTTTGCAGTGGAGAGATGTTTTCTCCACCCTCAGTCCCAGGTAACTATAGACTTGCTTCCATCACTTTAGATTAGTTTGCGTTTTCTTTTTTTTTCTTTTTTCCCCCCTAGTTTGCATTTTCTAAAGTTGTACATAAATAGAATCATATAACATGTATTCTTTAGTGTTTGGCTTCTTTCAGTCTTGTTGTAATGATTTTTAAATTTATGTATACTGTTATATGTATCAGTAGTTCATTCCATTTTATTGCTAAGAAATATTTCATTGTATGAATATACCACATTTTGTCTGTCTATGCATACACTGACAGACATTTAGGGTTCTTCTATTTTGAAGCTGTTACAAATAAAGATTTAAGAACATTAGTTATAGGAGTTTGTGTAGAATATGTTTGTTCCTCTTGAATAAATACCCAGGAATAGAATGATCAAGTCATATAATAGAAGTGTGTAACTTTTCTTAAAAGTACCAATCAGTTTCAGCGTATAAGCTTTCCTGTTGCTTAACGTTCTTGCTAACCCTGGGTATCACAATCCACTTAATTTTAGCCATTCCAATGGTGTGGGTTGCTATCTCATTGTGGTTTTAATTTTCATTTCCCTGATGATTAATGAAATCGAGTGTCTTTTCTTGTGCCTATTGATCGATTGTTTATATATTTATTTTTGTGAAGTGTGTGTTTAAATCTTTTGCTCAATTTTAAAATTAAACTCATTTACCTCTTGTGATTGAGTTGTAAGAGTTCTTCATATGTTCTGGATACAAATCCTGTGTCAGATATACGCATTGAAAATATTTTCTTCCATTCTATATCTTCCATTTTCATTTGCTTAATGATGGTTTTCGAAAATCAAAAGTTTTAATTTTCATAAAGTCCAATGTATTCATTTTTTCCCCTTATAGTCTAAGCTTTTTGTGTCTAAAAGAAATATTTGCCTAACACAAGATCACAAAGATTTTCTCTGATGTTTTTTCTAGAAGCTTAAAAATTTTAGCATTTACTTTAGGTATGTGATCCATTTTGAGTTGATTTTTGTGAGCTAAAGTACTTGTAACATTTTGGAGCCAAGGATAAAGAAAATATCCTATTAGCTTCCGGAAATAAAAAACAAGAATCAAGCAAAGATTCAGGAAATGTATCTCTTATATCCTTTCACAGGAAGCTAATGGAGGACACGCTCCTACAAAATAAGGGAGAAAACCAAGAAAGAGAAAACACAGGCTCTAACAAATAGTGAATCTAACTAGAAGAGCAACGAAGAGAAACCTGAGAATAACCATTGCATATCAGACCTAGAGAAAATCAGTACAGATCAGAGCAAGAGGAAAAAAGGAGAAGACCTAGGAGACTTCTGAGTGAAAAGAGAATTTGAGAGACTACGGTCCATATAGATGAGGGAACATACAAAAAGAACTAGGAATATGCATGTTTTAAAATTGCAACTGAAAAAAGGCCATTTTTATCTTAAGACAAACGGAAAGAATTGTACCAAAAAAAAAAAAAAGAAACAATTATAGTCTACTAACTGGCTTGTCAGCAAACAATATATACATAGTCATACAAATGCAAGCACTAATTGAACTTAAAGTTGTAAAGTAACTATCTTGGAGCGGTCGGGGATGAAGGAAAGAAAAGTGAGGATACTGTTAAGACAGGAACTTTGTCAATAATAACAGGAAGTTGTTAGAAAAGGTCTAAAATGTATAAATTGAGAAACTGTCTATGCATAATATTTAAATATTATGTTAGTATGGTGGATTTGTATGATTGCTCCCAACCCTTTGCTCCCTTCTCCATAAAAGGATTTTGCCTCCCCCTTGGCCATATGACTTACAGTGCCTTCCTGTAGGTGGATACTTCCTGTCCCATCATCCAACTTGGCTATGTCTTGGCTGGGCCCAGGGAATGTGAGCAGAAGCAGCAGTGTGCCAGTTCTGCAGAAGTGTTGCACATGTCTGCATGTGTCTGCCATCTCTTGTCCCTTTCCCTCTGTCATAAGAATGACATGGTTAAACAGGGGTGCTCTTTCAGTCTGGGTCTTGGAATGAGAAGACATGAAACAAAGCTAGAGCTGGGTCATGGCAACCCACCTGCAAATGTCAAGCGTAACATAAGCAAGAATATTTGAAGCTGTAAGACTCTGCAATGTGCAGACTGTTACTACAGAAAAGGTGACTAATACAAGCAGTATGCAAGAGGAGAAATAATGAAAAATTTGAAAATGGTTGCCCATAGAAGTAACTAAAAGATAATTTTTCTTTAAATTGAATGTGTCTTGTTACCTTTTGATTTTTAAAATCATGTATATGTGGTACTTTGATAAATTTTTCTAACTGAATCTTTTTAAAAAGATACCTTCCTTTAAAAATTTATAAATTAGCATTCTGGGTTATATTAAGTCTCTTGTGAGTGGAGTTAGCATGAATCAGTCCTCTGAGCCCAATCACATGTAGGAGCACTAAGAAATTTAATTTCCTGAGCAGCACAAGTGAGGCTCACATCAAAGTGATCATGAAACTGCAACAAAGACATGCTTCAGCCCAAATGTCCCTACCCATTTAAACTCCAAACTCTGTAGTGCAAGTTAAAATGTAATTTAATACAGCATATGAAAGAAGCACAAATACTCAGACAGTGCCTCTCAAAGAGCTTCAAGCTTTCTAATAATATAACCATGCACAAATAGATTTTTTAAATTTCTTTAAACTTTATTCAAAAATCATATTTGGTGATACATGGCTAACATTCAATTTTTAAATGTCTTAATGAACAAAAACATAGAAATTATGAGATATATTTCCCTAAATAAGATAAAAATTTATCAAGTCATTTGGAAATATCTAGTTAGCAGGGAATCTTAATAAATGTTTATTGAAGAAAAGTAAATGAATGAAGGAATGGATGAATGAGCCATGCTATCATTAACATGCTTGGCTTGAGACTGCTTTACTAATTAAAAATTCCCATGTGTTCACTAATGAAAGGCTTCTAGTAGACAACACAGGCTTATCGTGATTTCAGTGAGTCTCTGGTCTGAACATATGATAATGTTGGTATACTTATTTTTTAAACAAACTGTAATTCAGACAGGCCTTAACCACACCCACAAGCCTGAACTAATGAGGTTTTGTAGGAAACCATAATCTCAGCCAAAGACAAAATACATGTACATTTTTCCATCACTACCTAGTGTCTGAACTCAAGTTGGAACTAAAAAAGTTTCTGGTTAAAAATTATCTGTATGAGTAAACTGAGAAACTCCAGTTTAAGAAAATTAAACCTACATTGTCACTAAAATAGACCCTTTTCCAGTAAAAGACATCTCTGCAATACCTGAAAAGTAATCCAGAGCCTTAGTTTTGTAGTAGCAGGTGCCATATGCCTTCATGAAGGTGAACGTGACAATGAAGCCCCTCCACGGTCCTACTTAGGACAAAGCCTGCATTCCCACCATGGCCTACAGCTGTGCTAGCCTCATTTCACCTCTCCCCTTTTCCCTCTGCTCCAGATACACTAGCATTCTTCAGTTCCCTGAATGCTGCATGATCCCTTCTTCCCTCACAAGAGTCTTAGCACAGGCTGTTCTCTCCACCTGGAATGTTCTCCACCCTCTGAGTTATTTTCTTCATTTTCTCCAGATCACAGTTCAAATATCACTTTCTCAGGAACATGGTCCCTCAATTCTCCAACTAGCTCAGATCCCTCAATTACCTCCTATACTTGTCTTTCACAGCACATTTCAAAGTTTGTTTGTAATAATATACGTCATTTGATTAACGAGCACCTCCCTACTAGACTTAGTCCACGAGGGCAGGGACGATGCCTGTTGTAGACCCAGCATCTAGCACAATACTCGGCTGTTTAAAAGTACCAAGTATTTTAAAAATGTATTACATGCATGAATGAATGAATAAACTCAACTTGAGCAGGGAACATGCAAAGGAAGACTGGTAACCCCTACTCTATGTTTAGGAAACACGTATCAGCTTAAAATACAGTCATCTTTCCTAGAGACTTAAGAATCTTGAATAGCCCCATAGAATTGAAAGGTATTTTTAATTTCAGATCCATGATTTGAAAGAACATTCACAAAACACCAACTGTTATTTCCTTCATAATGAATTAACAGGCCATAGTATTAGATTCAAATAATCATTGATTTGTGTGATTTCTAAGATTCGAAACTTCTGAAGCTAAGATTATTTAAACCCATTAACCTTGCCTTAAAAACAGAATTTGGATTGTTATAATTCTTGGTGTATGTTTTATCTGTGTAATACACAAATCAGTCCTGTCTGTATAAACCAGTTGGGGAAATATTACCAAGTTTTAACCACCTAAGGAATATAAACCACTTACTATTTGTAAATGAACCCAAAGGAAAGTACCAATTGATTTGAAAACAATGAGGGAGAAAAACAAAAAAATTCCTGTACTTCTAGCTTTTATCAGCTGGTGACTTAAGGATTCTTTAACACAAGTTTCGCCACATTATCCTGCTTGCTGCTGTCCTTTGTGTTCACACCAAATTCCCTGATGCATTCATTGAGATGGCACGTAATAATTAATTGGGAGACATGACACAGTAATTGCTATTCAGATTCTGAATATTCTTTTTTATCGATAAATCTCTATATGTTCCCTTATAGACATGGAAAGAAGCCAAAGGGACAACAGAAATAGAAATAGAAATTTTGCTTGTTAATTTTAAAAATTGTGTATCACACTCAATTACCATCTCCTACCAGTTAAAGTGATTGAACATCTTTTCTTTGGGGAGCATGTTATATATTTCTGAGGTTTTTAATTTCTTCTTACTCTCTTCTCACATGACAATGGCAGGAGAAACTGTGAAATTAACATTTACTTGTAAATATAAAAGAAACCTGAACACTGATTAGAGGAGTCATTTTCTTATAGATACACACTTTGATACATAATACAAATGTTTCTTGGATATTTTGGACAAATAACTCTTGCCTCTTATAATAACGATCATATTTTGATCCCTTAATTATAAACTCTAGCTCAACAATTTTAGTAGCTAACTGTATGATCTAGCCTATCCATTTTGAATCATTAACAAATGTACATATGCAACAATATAAAGAAATCACAGAGCCACCTAATTTCATACTTACACTGAAGTTCACAAACGCATTGCATTAAAAGATGTGCAGTTACTCACCTCACATTCCTCCTGGAAAATAGCTGGTCCAAAGTTAGTGAAAATCCCATACATAAAAAAATAAGTGAAAAACTAAACAAGATTTTTCTTCCCATCAAGAAATGAATCCGTTTCTTCAAACCAAGCACATCTGTTAATTCATAATGCAAACAGAGCAGAGGCGGTACTTTTCATGCCACGTGACTGACAGCAAATTCAACCAATAAAAGCACAACCTTCTTGGACTGTATTATATCAGGGCATGGTGGAGGGAAGGGCCTGATACTGCTTAATGTATAGAGTGAAACCAATATTTAGATTTTTAATTATTCATCTCATTGAATGATTATTAGAGAGGAGAGTTTTAGAGAAAATATATTTGTCAGTTAAACTTTTTTTAAAAGTTTGCATTGTTTTGATAGTGTCATATAACTCTTATTAAGACTCTCACTTTTCAGGAAGCTATTAAATTCTCCCCGAAGTCTATGAAGTATGTATTTTCACATGCATTTTTCAGGTGAATAAATAAATAAAAATCTCTGGAACTTCCCTAATTTTACATATATGTCCTAGTTCACAGTTTCCTGTTGAATTTGTGACTCTCCATTTGCAGAGAATAGTGGGGAGCCCTGGCTTTAGCTTTCAAGCGTGCCCAGCTCCAGCCCCTAAGAGCTGTCTGACACTAGGCAAGTTATTTTCCCTCCCGACTCTTGTTTCCTCATGCAGAGTGGGGACAAAAGTAATTAAAGAATTGTCGTGAAGATTAAATGAGATCACAGATCAAAGCCTCTTCTTACTTCAGTGTTTAGCTATATAAAATGTACTCGTTGTTACTCCTTTCCTGTGGGACTATACTCCCACGCCCTCCACTAAAAAGCCTGAAAAACAAAACAAAATCCCTATAAATTGTTTTACATTTCAAGAAAATACAACTAAAATGGTACGATAAAGAAAATTCTCCAAAATGAAAGTGTCAGCATTTTTGGCACTTGGGAAACTTGATCTCTTAAAGATAAAGTACTGGTAACGAAAAACGGCCATTTGTAAGTGAAATTTCAGAGAGAGGATGGATTATAGGAAGGCTTTGATCTGGCTCTCAGATGTTCCCCTGCCTCGCCATCTGCTCTGTATCCACTCCATGTTCCCCAAACACAGCTCAGGGAACCCCCGCAGAAAATGAGAAGAGGAGAATAAGGCAATGACTAGGGGAAGTGGAGGAACGTAGGAATGAGGAAGAGAGTAGCCAATAAAAATCATAAAATAAAAAAGGTCACTGGCCTTAAACGTGGCCTTTGCATGCCCAGTCTTATTCGTAAAGCCCCTCACACTTCC
>RJWJ010028335.1:0-21480 GCA_004363605.1 Indri indri | reverse complement strand
CCCCTCTCCCGAGCCCACAACAACCAACCCCTTTGATCTGGGAACAATTTCAGATGTATCACTGTACACCAGCTGGGGCAGGATGAATGTGGAAAGGACACATTCTCCTTCCAGAAGGTGAAGGAAAAGGGAATGAATTGCTCTTGAGTGTTTCTGCCTGTCTGCCAAAAAGTGGCCTCTCTGTTCCTTGGTTCCCAGGTGATGGCCGTATGGTCTGTCCAGGCAGGAGAGCATGAACGCAGTAATATTGCCTGCATCCTAGGGGAGCATGCAGCCCTAGGACAAATCCCTTGAGAACAGGGAGGAAGAAAAATCTAGGGACCGCTCCTAGTATGAAGGCACCTAGAGAAGAAAATCAGCCACCAGAGAGTTGCTTGCTGAGCACAGAATCAGGATGAGTTGCGGTGGAGGGTTCTGTTGGCTGCTTTAAGTTTTCTTTCTCTATTAATAGAGTCACCTACCTAATGACCATCGGGCACAGAGTTTTCCTTCCTGGGACTGTGCATCGTAAATGCTGACAAATTCTAAGCCCCAAAGCTCCTTTTTGTGATAACATTGACTTAGAGAAACCTACCATTTGAGCACCCCTCAATTCCTATGTTTTTTGTAGTTATGGTGACAGCTTAATTTACTTTAGTTACATTTTATGTTGGCTACTTCTGGGCACCCAAGTCATCAGTAAATTTTCCCCCCCATCACACTGTGAAATGGCTTGCTTCTGGGAAGGTTCCTGGAAATGGCTAATTCTAGCCATCACTTGCTGCTTCTAGTAATTTCTCCCTCCACTCTGAGAGAATGATTTAGCTTTCCAGCTTGTAGCATCGAACAAGGGCTTACAGACTTTTAAATTTTGACTTGTGTGTTTATGTATGCATTTGTTTAGGAGAGAAGAAACATGGTCAGACTCTTATTTATAAGACATTTATCATCTTTATTTCTCTATGCTGACTGTAATGATTGAAAATACTTTTAATTTTAATGTTAATTTTTTGTACGTGGTATTTATGTCTTTAATATAAAATGTGTTTATTTATTATCATATGCAAGTGACTTAAATATTAAGCCTTTCAAAATAAGATGTTTCTTCCATTTTTATCATTGGAGAAAAAAATATGCTCTTTCTGGAGAATGATTTCTATTATAAATATGGTTCGTTTTAATTGTGGTGATAAACCATGCCTGCAGTACAGACCTCTGAGAGTAACAGTAACAGCTAATGTATTTTTAGCTGTTATTTGCAGAGAAGTATAGTTTATAAGTTATACATGATCTTATTTGATATTCACAAGAACCTTATGAGGCAGGATGCATTCCTTCCTTTATTCTTTTATTCCTTCAACAGATTCATACTAATTGCTAGTGGCGTGCTGGGCACGTTGAGAGGTGCTGTTGATACAATGGTGAACAAGGTGGATTTGGTCCTATCCCCGTCGAGTTTATAGTCAAGGAGGAGCCGGTACTATTAACATTTCTGTTGATCGGTCCAACCAGAGTTCAGACTGATTCGTACCTGTCTGTGACCCGGGGTCTCTGGGACCTCATTTATATACTGCTGCCTGATTTTGCTGAGGCAAGACAACTCATGAGGAGGCCTAACTCCAGGATGCTTCCATGGGGTGTTTGTGCAACCAGAAAGAAACTCACAAAGTGCTAGAAGCTGTGTGAAGGCAGTTGGGGAACCATGCCTTCTGAATGTGAGATTATTTTTGATTTAGTTGCTTCAGGGTGTTGTCTTTCTCTGGGTGCAGGACTTTCAAGACCCAGAGTTGAGGTTTTGTGTCTGTATAGACCGCAATCTAATCTCTTGCCAGCCAGTGTCTGCACAGAGGTTTGTACTTATTGCACTCGGATGAGGGGAGGTGCACGCAGTTTCACTGTCATGAACCAAGGGGGTCCTGAGACAACTGAGAGACTGCTAGCATTTACTGAGATAGAGGCCAGCCTCCTCCCAGGGCAGGGAAGGCTGCAGGCACCTCTCCAAGGAGCTCCTAGTGGTGTTGGTGGTGAAACAGGTGGCCAGCCACGAGGACAAGCACCCCAGATTTTTATGTGCCCCTCAAGCATGTAGAAGTCACAGTGGCTGACACTGTATGGTCAGGGCATCCTCTGGCTGGGCGCATAATCCTTTATGAGGTGGACTTGGCGGGGAAGGGTTCCTTACCTCCCTCCTCCCTCGCTGGGGAAGCTCATCGGAAAGGCGCGTAGTCGTGTTCAGTTCCTCCCGGCTCCACCTTCCAGTGATGGTTCCGGAGTGTTCTAGGGTAGACAACTTGAGGAGAAAGAGCTCAGCCAAAGCCTACTTAGTTTAAGATTAAAAGCACGCAAAATTATTGATTGTATGACATCAGCTATGAAAGGACTTCATGAGATTAAGTGGAGTGGGAGGTGGATTTATAGATTATAGCCCTCCCCATCCGTATTCGCTAATTCGCTCCCAAAATGTGTGCCGAACATGATATAGAGAGTGAGGTTAAAGAAAAGGTCCAGCTCCCCGACATTACATCAAAATATCATATTTCTGATGGTTTCTCTTTCAGGTAACAAGAGTCTACATGGATTTTACCAGCTGTGTGACTCTGGGAAAATTGCTCATGTCAACCTTAAATAATGAGATTCAGAAAATACGATGAAGTACAGAATTTATTTGAGTGCAAAGCTTGAATATAGCCACACAGGTAACACAGGCTGCAAAAGAATGGGATCAGTGGTCCAAAGTGGGGAAGTAAAGGTTTTACTGATGTAGGCAGAGATAGAGAAATTCAACAGAGTTGCAGCATTCCCCGCATAAAGCCAATACATACATTACAGCGATTTGATTGGCTATAGTTTGCTACATTCCAAGGAAGATGGCTTTAGCATTCTGTAAGGAGGGGAAATGGACTCCAGGGAGGTCTTATCTCTGGTGCCTTTTGGTCTTTCTTAATCATCT
Organism: Indri indri; assembly: GCA_004363605.1. Taxonomy (NCBI): domain Eukaryota; kingdom Metazoa; phylum Chordata; class Mammalia; order Primates; family Indriidae; genus Indri; species Indri indri. The sequence continues at coordinate 18,551 of RJWJ010028335.1, read as the reverse complement.
ACAGTGCAAGAATAACGAAGAAGGGCGTTAATCTGTAATTGAAGAAGCAGAAGTTGCAGCTGCATGCTACGTGACACTTGCCACATAGCCACATTTCTCTCGAGGCTCAAAATAATTTAAAGTTTCAACAGTTTTAAGTTTGAATTATTTAATTTCACACTTAAATGTTCAGAATCGGTTTTCCCTCTGCAAGACAGGGGCAAATAATAGCACCTTCTTGACGGAGACTTTAACCCAGCGTTTGCCACGTAGTGAGCCCAGACCAGGAGGTCGCGGCTGCCCAATTTTTCCCCTCTGCTTTGTCTTGGCCACATTTAATGGGCCCCTGTTTTTCCTACAAGCTCCTGAACTCTCCTCACCCCCAAACCTGAGCAAACACAAAAAAGTGGACCGTGTCTCCCATCAGTTTCCCTTGGGAATCAGCTGAACACACTGCGTTGAGCTTATCAGACCCCACAAGTCATTCCCGTGGCTTTTCCAGTTTCCCCCCAAAGATTCTGCTGATCTCTGCTTACCTCCTCCTTTACCCTATCAAAGAAAACGCCTTTTCTGTTTGATTTTGGGACCTGCGCAGACCTTATTGTCAGAGCATTTTCCCTATTGCAATAGTCCCCTTCCCTCCCTCGTAGGAATTCTTTTGAATAAAAGTCTCTCCTTACTAAGTTCTGATCTGTTTCTTCTTTGCTATAAGTAAGCTTGATAAATATTAACTAGTAACCTCCAGTAGCCAGGAGGTTCAGTGGGAGAAAGCCAGGCAGGCTGGGGCTGATCAGCTTCTATCTGAAAGTATCTGGTGCACTCAGAAATTGCTAGACATTAAGTCTTTAGGTCTGAGTACCTCTCCAAAATGCCTTGCCTTTGGTTGCTACTTTGTGTTTTCCACACAGCAGAAAAAGAGATGGTCTACACTGCATTACTCCTTTATGTCTGAACATCCAGGTCTCCGTTGGGTTCAGGAAGAAAATGAGTTTCTTTCAAGAGTTCTCATTTTGGAGCATGCACAGCACCCGCTGGAGCGATGGTGTTTTTGCAGGGCTGAGAATGGCCAGTGCCTGTAGGGCAGAGGCGGGATGATCCACACAGTGGGTCTACCCTGAGGGCGGTCACAACTGGGACGGATGGAAGAGGCAGGATGCCAGTCTGTGTTTTGGGCCTCCGGGGCTGTTCTTGCCCCCATGGAATTGTTTTGCCTAAGCTTGCAGAGGGGAATTCTGCTTTGAAAACTGCCCTGCAGGAGGCAGTGTTTCTGGTTCAAGTGTCCCCTGGGATCAGTTTTAATATCAGAGAAAGTGAGCGAGTGGTGGAGTGGCCCACTCCTGCTGACAGCTGAGTGTTCTCCTTGCTGGATCCCCCTGCTCCCCTCGTGGTTTCTTTTCTTTCTCTCCTGTTCTTGGCTCCCCTTGACTGGTAAATATTGCTTCCCTTGACTGAGCCTACTTGTCTACACTCCAGAACTCCAGGGAGGCACAATTACAGACTTCTTTACGACCTTTCTTGTTGCAGGAGGCAGAAATCCCCAAGAGTGACAGATGTTGTTGTCAGGTTGCCAGCTCAGCGTGGTGCCTGCTGACTCTGCTTGACCAAAGGCTAGACTGGCTGCTCTGAGCCGTTATTGACTTGGCCCCTTCTTTGGACCTCGTCCTTAAGAACCTACTTGTAGCAAGAATCCTGACTAAGTTAAGAGATAGATGTCTGATCGCTGGAGATCTGCTCAGGTTCCCCATCCCACCCTCCCCCGGGTGACGTCTGGTCACCCAGGCCTGCCTTTGCACGGGTGCTGTTAGGTCTGTTGAACTGGAATTCTCCCCCTCAGCCTCATGTTCCCTCTGAGTCATTTTCCATCCGCTGACCCCCATCCTGCGCATTTGCTGTAAATCCCCCCTTGCCGATGCTGTACTTGGAAGGGAGCCCAGTTCTGTAGCGAGGTCTCTTTTCCCCAATTGTAATAGTTCCTGAATAAAATCTGTTTCTACCACTTTAACTACTATGCAGCTCTGGTTTTCCTCAACACTGCAATAAAAGCTTCACAAACCATTCTTTTCATTGTTTTTATTCTTCCCAAATCAATTTTTATTGTTTCTTTTTAAAAGAAATCTATCCTCCCCAAATAAAAAACCCACTCAGATCATTTTCCATCTCCTAGGCGAGGTTTGTTTGCCTAAAGCAAGATTTCAGAGCAACGGGGCTCCAGAATAGTGAGAGAACTCTGTATTTATAGCTCGAATTATTACATAGTAGTTGACAGTTCTGTTTTGATTTAAAGTCTTGTCTCTGATAATAGGAAACAGGATCACAGCTTATCTCTGGCTGTACGGCTTTAGAATGGCCTGTAACTCAAGGCTTATCTCTGGCAAGGCATGGCTTTTAAAAATGTAAATCTTTTCTGGACTCTGGTAGTTGCCATGTCTTTGTGTCAAAGTGGGCTAAGCTAAGGATGAGAATGTCAGTTTTATTTTTTTCAGGCTGTCTTATGAGCAAATTCTCCTCTGAAGGCACAAATTTGACCAAATATGTCTGTTCTAGATTTTCTGATTTAGTATAATTAACTTGATGTTTTATTTACATAGGTACGAAAAGAAGTAATGGTTATTACACAAAGACCTCCTTGTCGTATGCTTGTCCATGAGATATTAAGGTTAAGGAGTGAACTTGTATCTGTGACTCCTTTACAAAGCCTCTGGAATCATATTTTTGATCACTTTTATTATGCCAGAAATATTCTTTCTTGCCTTTATTAGTTCATCTATGTCCAGTCTAGGAACCAGGAACATGTACGAGGTTTTCCCTTGCAGTGCCTCTAACTGTAAAGTTTAGCTTCTTTCTCTGAGACCCTCATGTTTGCTTGTTCTGGCCAGCCAAGGGGTGCAAGTCTTGACTTCCTGTAAGGCTGGGACTCCAGAAGCCACAGGCCGGGCTTTAGAGCAGTTTTCCAGGAGGATTTTGGAGACATAATTCCCACACTTGAAGTATGTAGTCCTTGTTCCTTAATAATGACCTGGTCAAATCTAATGAAATGGGATTTAAACAAGACATTTTTGGAAAGGTTGCAAATTTGGTTTACCCCATTACATCATCACAGATTCTTATTGAACCTGTGCAAATAACTACATTGCCACGAAAAGTAAAGGACCTTGGCAAAGGCAGTGTGATTGTTTGGATCGGTTTTGCAGACAAAGCCAATCCATATCCAGTGTTTCCTACATACTTATTATCCTTAAGTTCCTTTGTTGATTCATTAGCTTGTAACTTATACTGAGATCTTCTGTAGGGTATTTCTTCTGAACTCTGAAGAGAGATTTGGAGCAACATACCATCCAATGAGTGTTTTCCTGCAGTACAAGATTAATCTGCTACATTTTGAAAGGAAAGATAGATTGAGATGAAAGAAAAGGGTTTTTCCCTAAGCCTCCTATAAGAAAAAGGACACCAACCACCATTAAGTTACCCTTTTCAGTTCCCTTTAGTCCTATACAATTAATTCCTCTTGTGCTGGAGGAAGGTCAGTAGGTGGCTGTTACAAGTCATCTGCTTCTGGGCTATGAGAGTCCCGGGAATCCTATCTCAGTTCTCTGGCACAGTGTGACAGGTGGCGATGTCACCTTACTGTGGGAGTCGTGAATACCTGGAACAGTGCTCTGTGGAGGCTATCAATCATTTCTTTGATATTTCTTCTGGAAGGCTAAATTCCTGATCCATAGCTTGTAGCAGGGGCCTTGAGGCAAGTTTAAGGGGAAAAGGGCGAGACACCTTTTGGTGATAAGACTAAATGATTTTGGTTATTTTAGTATAGTAATGTCAAAGAAAAATAGCACTAGACACTTGTTAAATGTGGCAAGGCAGATTTTATTCAGACTGCTGCAGTAGTGGAGAGACTCCACTATCAACTGTGCTGGACTCCAACTAAAACAAAGGTGACTGAGGTTTTGAAAGGGAGAACAGAGAGGGAACAAAAGGGGGTTATGGGGAAATAAAAGGGAAACAAAAACAGGACTAGGAGGGCTATGGAGAAATGGACAATTTCAGAAGGGGGTGAGTGGAGAATTACTGCAAACGGTTTTGCAATGTGGATTGGGACAATGCACATTTTGCCGTTTGGTGGCATTGCATTTTTTTGAGTGAAAAGAACTCAGCAGGGGGCTGGGGTCACCTGTAGGAGCATGACTTAGTACAGGTGAAAGAAAGCCAGGCTAAAATTTGGTGAGATCTCTTAGCACAGTGTTCTGCCAAGTTCTCTGGGCCACAGAGGAGCTGACGGTAACCAGCAATAATGGAATAGAAGCGAGGGAAATCCCTGAAGAAGTACCGGAATAGTGTGTGACTCTTTCTTCATGATTGTTATCCCGAGGGTAAAGACTATGTCATCTAGGACACTGACAATTTGCCAGGACTTTCTAATTCAACCAGTAAAGAATATTTTAAAAACAAAGGTATTTAAAATCGAGGAACCAAAAATCTTAAAATTAACCTATTAATTGTTAATGAGCCAATCTTTACAACCATCGTGTGATTGCTCTGATCTGTTCTCGTAGGCCTGGGGTGGTGAAAACATTCATATTAATACTCTTCTACTAAGTGATATGGGGATGGAGCAACTCTTTTTGACTTGCTAGTTCTCAGGTGATTGCCTTAGTAAACAGGTCAGCTCTCACGATAGTTATTTAAACATTTGGAGGACGGCAACCCTGATCTTTCCTTTCACATCCTTCCTTATCTCCAGGGGTGCTAGGATGTGTCCTGGTCACCCAGCCCTGGACACCCACCAGATTCCTGCCCTGCTCTGCACACCTTTCCTCAGTCCCAGGTTCTGGCTCCTACTGGTCCCCGGAGAGTGCCCATGATGAGGGTGAAGTATTTAGTTCCTAAAGATTCAGGACCTTCCTTCCTTCCTGACTTGCTTCTCACCCTTCCTCTGAGGGTTCCGCCCCTCTGTTTCCAGGTTGGCCAACCAAGTTGTTTATCCCTGTGGGCCCATCAGGACGGGCTTAGATATTTGTATTAACCAGGCCCTTTTATTTTCTGTATTTTTGATGTTTTGACATCTTGGGGCTTTGCTAACCTTGGAGGGACTGTCCATCCTAGGGTTAGCCATTTGCTAGAGATAGTAAATGACTCCCCTGTGGGGTTAGGGCTAGGGTTAGGGTATGCTTTCCATACGCAAACCAACCAATTCAGAGCCAACACCCACCTCCTCCTTTAGTGAGCTTTCACACTCCAGGCCACCCTCCCCCTGCCCTAATCACCCAGGGACATGTACCAGACAACTGGGGACAGCCCCTATGTCCCAGAGTCCACTGAAAATGGCTTAGACTAGCCAATCCTAAGCCTGTTTACCCTGCCTTGCTTGTTTAATTTAATTAATTAATTAATTAATTAATTTATTTTTGAGACAGAGTCTGGCTCTGTTGCCCAGGCTAGAGTGCTGTGACGTTGGCCTAGCTCACAGCAACCTCAAACTCCTGGGCTCAAGCGATCCTACTGCCTCAGCCTCCTGAGTAACTGGGACTACAGGCATGCACCACCATGCCTGCCTTATTTTTTCTATATATATTTTTAGTTGTCCAGATAATTTCTTTCTATTTTTAGTAGAGACGGGGTCTCACTCTTGCTCAGGCTGGTCTCGAACTCCTGACCTTGAGCGATCCACCCACCTCAGCCTCCCAGAGTGCTAGGATTACGGGCGTGAGCCACCGCACCCGGCCTGCCTTGCTTGTTTCTTCCTGCGGAAACTACAATAAAGGCTGTGGCCCATGTTTTCAAATAATCTTTTCAATGGTAATCATCTCTCCTAATCTGTTGACCTGAATCTGAATAATAATAAAGCTTACACTGAAACACACACACACACACACACACACACACACACACACACACACATGCATACATGAAACACAAGGTGTCGCTACTTCCTCTGAGTGTGCACGCCCCATCCCCAAGCAAACATAATGCTTCTCATACCTTCCTCTGGAGCTACTGCACTCCCGTCCCTCCAGTGATCCAAGGAAGGTGAGGAGGGAATTCCTGTTACAGCAAGGAAGTTCTAGAAGTTTTGTGCCACCAAGGATAAAGCTTGCTGGTCCACCCCAATGCATTTCTATTTTTAAATCCTCTTCTTTTTTATTAAGAAGAGCATTGAACTTGCAGTTGGAGGCTGCCCTGCTCTGTGTCGCCTGGCTCTGTAAACTCTTAAGAGACTCAGCTCCTCAGGATCTTGTCTTCTGTCTCCATTATACAAGAATTTTGGATTGTATTATCTAATTTCGCTGATTCTATTTCTCTAGATTTTAAAATTTTATCAAAATCTTGTGCTTTGAGGGACATGGCTATGTTTCGCTCGGGAACAGAAACCAAGCACATGCGATATTTATTTATCTTCGCAGATAGAAAGGAACTGCCAATGGCGCTCCAGTTTGAATTCCAGAGCGTTCTTAACTCAAGTACTTGCTCTTGCCAATTTCTGTTTGAATCCCCATTGAAGCAGAGCTTTTCCTTAATGATTTAATGGGAAGAAATCCTCTTAGTCAACAAGTCATCTATTTTCACTGACCACAACCACCCTGGCTCAGAGCTGGGGCCTCTTATCTCACACCGGAAGTACCAAACACAAAAGCCTGCGAATTAATTTATCTACTTTCAGCCTCTCTAGGTTAGCAAAGCATCATGAACTTGTTGGCTTAAAACAACAAACATTCCCTCTGTCTCAGTTCTGGAGGTTGCAAGTGTGAAACTGAGGTGTCCTCAGGGCTATGCTTCCTCTGAAACCTGTAGGGGAGGATCCCTCTTGGCCTTTTCCAGCTTCTGGTGGCTCTAGGCGTTTCTTGGCTGGTGGCAGCATCACTCCAATCTCTACCTCTGTGTTCCCATGATCATCTTTCTCCTGTGTGTCCCTGTCTTCATGTGGCATTCTTCTCTTCTTACAAGGACACAGTGATTTTGGATTGAGGGCCCCCCCATTCCAATATGACCCTGTTAGTTAGATAGCAAGGGATTCTGGGTCTCCTAGGGATGAAAGTGGGTGCTGCTGTGATTCATCCCCCTCCAAATGGGCCTTTAGTGAGGCTCATGGGAGATCCACAGGCATAGTAAGACTCAGGTCATGTGACTCCCAACTGTCCAAACAAAGTGGTTCCATGGTGACCTCTGAACCACAAGCGAGGTCCCAATCCCGGCACTATAAAACAAGACACAGACCATAACCAAATCCCCCTTTGCACCCTTCCTTTTGCTCCCCCTTTGCTGCAACAGTGGGTCTAGTCGTCATCTGCAGCGTATGTATCACGCTCTGTAAACCTACATCTTGCGCTATAATCCTATCCTTCTCTCCTCAATAAACCTCATTTTCATGCTTGCCTTAGTTTGATGTGTCCGGTCATTCTTTGGCCATGGGCACACTAAGAACCTAATTTCAGACTGAAACCTGACAGCCCCATCCTAACTAATTGCATCTGCAATGACCCTATTTCCAAATAAGCTCACAGTCACACTGGGGGTTGGAACATCAGCACATCTTTTTGGGAACCCAATCAACCTGTAATAGCCTGCTTACCCCAATCTTTCTGCTCGCTGTTGTTTTTCTCCATGTCACTGTTACAAAAAACACAAGGAAGTGACCTTGAGGTATTTATAGCAAGAACTTGCAAAAAGTGTCGGGGGGAGTGTCCTTTGACGGCTGAAATATACATAATGGGTTAGCGGAGAGAGGTAGAAATTTGACTTAAGAGACAAAGCAGATCCTAATCCAAGACCCAACGGCTACCTGATCCACACTGTGTTACTCTGCCCGTGCATGTGTGCGCATGTGCATGTGCATGTGCATGCACACGTGTATGTTATGGAGGACTAGTCCGCTGTGAAAGCTGAGACAAGGGAGAGCAGAGAGGCCAGTGTAGGGGCACATCTGTTACACATCCACAGGGTGCAGGTCCCAGACCTGGTGTCCTGGGAAGCTGGCTTGTGGAGTGATTAAGAATCCTGGATTAATGTCCTTACTCCCTTCATAATATGTGACTTTGGACAACTTACCTAACTTCCTTAAGCCCCAGATTCCTTCTGGGCATGGTCAGACCTCCATTTGGTGTAGAGCACCTGGTACATACCCGAGCGCTAGTAGATGGCGATTGTTACGATGGTGACCATGCAGCAAGTGTGTTAGGACTGTTGGGTGCAAGTGGTAGAACCAGCTTAGTCAAAAGGCAGAACGTAACAGAGGGTTTATGTGACCATAACATGGGCCAGGGACCACTAGAATTGGGGTCTCGAATGTCACTGGGACTCTGGGCTTCTGTGGGTTATTCGGCACCTTATTTATAAAATTCTGTTGCCTGGCTGGGTGAAACTAGGTACTCCCTAAATCCTTCTCTTCAATCTTGGGCAGAATCAAAAAGCTTTTATCCCTCTCTCTGCATCCAACTACCTGCTCCTTCAAGAAAAAAGGAAGAGGAGAAAATGAATATCACTCTTCACAAAAATGGCTACAGTAAAGAGAACTTTAATTGAGAAGCAGTTAAAGTAAAATGGTCTCATGAAGCACCACTTTTCTCAATGCCACACAACAAAAGTCTCTTTGTTTATTTACAAGATTCTGATTCGCTATTTGCTTTGTTTTGCTCTCGGTAGCCAATTTATGCCTGCATTTCAGTCATGTCTCTTCTGCTATTCTTATGGGCTCTGAAAATGGAACCTAGTGGTCTTTCTCCCTTTCTTTCTCTGCTTCTTTCACCACACAGGGCTTTATTTGGGATTATTAAACTGGCGTGTGTGGTAGGATGTTTCTACTGGAAATATGAGAAAAGAGAAACTACACCAAGACTTATCTGTTTTCAATTTTGCTGTGACCCATTTTGTCTGCTCAATATCGTTTCTTGCTCTTGGTGAGAAATGGAGCTCCTAATAAATATGGTCTTGTGGGGAAATGACACAACATTGTGAAACCCAAACCACAGCATGAAAAACATTCTTAGCTTCAGTTTCCATTCTCTTTTGGCTTCTCGTTCGGCTGTTTCTGGAGGAGATGGGCTACTCCATTCTTATTAGTAGGCTGAAAAAATTATGTGACTAATACTACTATTTCTTGAGATTTTTTATGTATATTTGTGAAATAAGTAAAAGTATAATAAACGTAAACATAATTTATAAATGTAAACCTGTTCATGAAGGCAGACATGAATGCAAGTTTAGTAACTTACACTTTCCTAGGTGGACCTAAGGCCATAAAGAAATGATAGCTTTTGTCACCATCATTGTTCCCCAGCTGCTTTGGAGCTTTGCCATATTAATATAGAAAGCCCCACTGTGTCTGCTGTTCTTCTGACCCTTCACGATTCATTATTGCCCTGACAAGAGCCGTGGAGGGGCCGGGTGCTTTCGCTCCTCTCGAAGTCTTTGTTTGGACCCGACCCAGGCCAGTTGTGAACGCAGACGGACTGGCTTGGGTGTAATTAGTTGGTCACTGTGTTTTTGCACCAACGAAATGACAAGCTTTTCGCTCTGATAGTAGCTAAAAAAATATCCAGTTGTCCCTACTCATTTCCAGGAGCCTCAGTTCATTCTGGGATTGAGTTCTTAATTCGCATGCTGCGTAATGAGATGTCTTCATGCAGATGTTGATAATGCTTAGAGCAGCAGCACTTAGACACCACTGGCTGTCGATGGTGTCGCATAAAAAACAATCTATACTTCAGAAGGACAGACTTTATTCAAATTACTGAAGGGAGGCACGGGGAAGGACTCTTGGAACAGGGAGAATGGCCATACGCCTGCCGGGGTCTCAAGAGTTAGTCAAAACGGGGTTTTCTCTTACAGAGAGTCGGTCCTCAGGAGCAGCTGTGTGCTGCTGAGGGGAGGAATGGCCCAATGTTCCGGTAGCTGAGGGCAGGAGAGCAGCTTGACCCAACCTTGGTTACAAAACATTTTGTTCCAAGGGATACTTGGGGACAAGCAGTTCAGCTAATCCTTTGTGAGGCCAAGAATGCATCTTGGCGACTCTGGGTCTGTTCTTGTCCTCAGAAAACAAGGGGAGCACCTGTGAGTCTTGTCCAAGTCTCGGGGGTATTTCTTTGCAGGGAGCTGTTTTCTGGAACACAAGACAGCCAGGGGATTTTTTAACCATCACTATTTTGTAGGATCACCGGGCTCAGGTAAAATGCAGCATTGTCACGGGTATGCTTAGAAGTCCTGGAGCTAAATAAGAAACAGAGAAAAGATGTTTATTTGGGAACAGAGCATCGTAATGGGAATATGTATGCCATAGTAAACTATGTGCATATTTAGGGAGGTAAAGGATGACAAAGTTTTTAAAGGAAAAAATGAGGACGACATAATTGTTTTGAAATAATTATTTTTGTCTACAAGGATCAAGAGCAAGGGTGATGCCAGTTGGAAGTTGGACAGGCAGTTGCTGGACAGATGTCCCTGTAGAAGTATTGTTTGTGGAAGATTGCAGTGGTCTTTTTATAAGGTTGTGGTTTTGTAGAGTCTCTTTCATTATCAGACGTACAAGCGTGAGAACCCTCTCTTCACAGCCTTCCTTGGCTCTGTCAGGGTTTTCTTTTTTCCTTTTTTTTTAGTTGTCCAGCTAATTTCTTTCTATTTTTTTTTTTTTTTTGGTAGAGACAGGGTCTCACTGTTGCTCAGGCTGGTCTCGAACTGCTGAGGTCAAACGATCGACCTCCCTTGGCCTCCCAGAGTGCTAGGACTACAGGCATGAGCCACCACGCCTGGCCTGTCAGTGTTTTCTTAACGTTAGTGACTCCAGTTTGATTCTGACAGCTTTCACAAAGTGAGTTGGTGTTTTTATAAATGTCAGAGTGCCAAGTCATGCTGCAACTTACTCAGGAGAAGGTGGGTTCCCATCAGCTGAGGCAAAATGTCACCACTATGTCTCAGAGACACCAAGAGAGAAGAGAGAGGCTGTTTCCGAATGTGGAACCGCAGTGGGTGATCACACTTGGGAAAGGAGTTTATTTAGGGAGAAAGATTGCTTTGAAAAGAGAAAAACTCTCCCTCCTGAAACCCAGGGAAGGAGCAGACCAGAACCTTCTGTTCTTTGCTAAGTAAGAGCAAAGTTGCACCTAATAAGGCAATGTTAATAGAGAAGTATCAGCGGGACTTAAATGGGGAGTGGGCGGGGATTCCAAAGCTGAGAACAGGTATCACGGAAGACAGGTTTTATTTCCATTTTAATTTGGTCTTTGTTTTGTATTGTTTATTTATGATGTTCATTTCTGGTCTGCGTTTGCTTGAGCACTTGTAAATAAATAAGCACTCTTTTGTATGTACAATGGCCGTTCTGTGTGTATTCTTAGTTGTTCAAACTCGCCCTGCCCTGGCTTTTTATATCATCAAACCCAGCAAGAATTCATCTCGCTGCTAACAAAATCAGAGGATAGCCCAGACGAAGAAGACAAGGATTTTTCCCTCTTTGGGTTTGCACCGTCTCTAACCAGTGACAGAAATAGCAAACCCAGTTTAGGTCAGCTTCTACCATTTCTCTTAGGATTTGTGCTTCCAACATCATAAATTAAAGCAATATATACAAATTATAAAGACAACCTAATGCAGTCCTTTCAATATATGTATATTGTATAGACTATGTTTATGCAATTAGATATTTATTTTATAAGGAAGATTTTAAAGCTCTAGTGTGTATATTGACTACTAAGCTCTATGTGTACTTGAAAATAAACTTAACAAAAATTTGAATCCATCTTTTATATTTATGTTCATCATAGGATGATTTTTATGTACAAGATTTTGGTGAAATTGGATGGGACATTTATTCTGGAGTCTCTGTGTGGCTATAAAAGACATTTTCTCTTCTTTTTCTTTCTTTTTTTTTTTTGCCTGGTACGTTGAATCTTTCATAACCCTTAGCTTCAGTATACATGAATTGATGATTGAATAAATTAAGGATAAGCATACTGTTCTGTTCCTCTAAAACCTGTATTTATTGCTGTGATTTATCTGACAATTTACATAAAGTGCTAGTTAGTACAGCTGAAATTATTAATTCTTCAGAGAATGAGATGTTCAACTGTTTCCACAGCTCCAGGCAAATTTTCCACATTGATATGCAGGAATTACACAGACCACAACTTGTTTTTTGAATTAAAATACATCGTTGATGTTAATTTTAAGGAAGTCTCTATATTGTACTCCTATTTAACCAAACATCACATTTCCTCATTAAAATATCAGCATCCATAATGAAGTATTTCGCATTATAATTTAAAATGTCCCACTATGTTGAATGCACATTCGAACATTTAAATGTAATTCCGCTAATGTACTGATTAATTTATGTTATTCTCTTCCACTCACGTGGCAGATTTTAATTGCAATTAGCTAGCTGCTGTCGGGTCTCAGCATGCCGAAGGCTGGGAGAAGTCCTGATCGGGGCCGAACAATTACCAGGACTTTGGAGCAGGGCTGGAATTACAGAGAGCGAGGACCCATCAAAGTTGTGAATCTTAATTCTCCTGGTAATAGCTGTGCTTGGGGGGCCAGCATTTGCTCTGAGGAAAAAGCCAAATAAATGGGAATTATCAGAGCACTATAATACAATTAAGCTGTCACAACAACTTTGGGGACTGATCTTTTGTACTCTTTCCACGTCCGTCCCGGCTGCTTGGGGGCTGATGTAGCAGGGAACGTGCTTGCTCCGGCGTCCTGGGCTTTTGATGTGTGTGATGTACAGCTGTAACAAGGCATGGGGTACAACACCCGCCTTTCACTCAGTGTTGTTGAGCTACAAATTCATGTAATTAATTTTAAAAAGCCATTACTTTGATCTTCATAAATATGCCCGGGATTCAAATGGAAAACCTCGAGGGGAATTTTCTCAGAAGGATGATGATAGGGCCAAAATGCAATTTCATTAGGGTCTACTACTTGTCCATAAATGAGGTCCCCCTCCCGGCTTTTATTTCAGCGGCTGCCATTACCAGCTGCACTGCTATATTATGCAGAAAATCTGCTTGCTTACTCTGCAAACAAACTGCCTTGGTTCAATGAGCTATTTGTAATGTTATGCTAAGCTTTGCAATATATTGCTATAATTTGGTTTAAAGCACTTTGAGTTCTTACGCTGGTTATATTACCTTAACGATAGGGCACTGGTATTTAGAAATGAGATGAAAACACAATCCTGGCAGTATTCACTATTAGGGAGGCAGAGAGGAGGGGGCTCTGGGCCCCTCGAACTTGGGTTCTAGTCCTAGTTATGTCGCTTCATGGTCTGTCTGGAGCCCCATATTCTCAGCTCTTGGATGGAGATGGAAGAAACAATTCCCAGCTCAGGGTTTTTCTTTTTTGTTTGTGGGTCACATTACAAACATAGGTAAAAGAGTTTTGTAAACATTAGAATGCAATGTGCACTTAAGGCTTGAAGTTATAGTAGTGTTTCCTTTTTTTTTTTTTTATTGTTGGAGTGATTTGAAATTCTGACCAAAATGCTGTTGAAAGAGATGGAACCCCAAACTGCTTCTTTATTATTTTTCATAACCCTAGCAAAGAGTAGAATTAAACAGTGAGGGTTTTACCTGTGGTCACATAGGGACCCAGGCTAATGAAGGTCTTATCTTTTTTTTTAAATTGTGACAACACATATGTGTTCCTAGGCCACCGAGGCAAGGACAGGGGTAGGGGGACACAGGCTTTTAAATGCTTCCTCTTGGAAAGCAGGCAGGAAACCTCTGCTCATGCTTCATTCATCCAAGTGAGTCATGTCACATGGTCACACCTGGCCTGAAGGGGGCTGGGAGTGCAGGCCTCCAGGTCCCCTGAAAGGGAAGAGAATTAGAACAGCCTTTGTCTGATGAATTTTTAAAAACCCTGTCCTCAGCCCTGGGGAAACTGACTCACTCCCAGAGCCTGGGAGGGGCCCTAGAGCAATGCAGAGATAGAGGGAATGAGCCCGGGGAATCCTGGCTCTCCCAGAATGACTGAACTTGGACAGCCCTCGGATTCCTCCCCCGTAAGGGGTGGGGTACTAGTAGCACTCACCTCCCAGGCTGGCTGTGTGGGTGGGAGCACTTACACAGTGACATTGTGAGCCAGGCTCCTTCCCTTGAGTGGCTGGGGTGCTGCACTACGTGGAGGCGAGAGCCTGGCGTTTATTGAGAGGCCATTTGTATTTTCCTCTACCTTTCTGCAGGCCACCAGCTACTCAAGCCTCCGAGCCGGTTGGGCGGCTGGGTGGAGAGTAGATGCTGCCTGCACATTCCTTCCCCCAGGACTGTGGTTTTCAGGAGGACGGAGCTGCCAGTGGGAAATGTGCTATAAGGAGGAGGAACCAGGCGACATAGAGGGTGATTCCCCCCAGGTGGGAGAATCTGTGGACCCCTTGCTCTCTGGACACCGTGTGGGCTTAGGCAGTGGTCCTTCCATGACCTTTTCAAATGCTTTATTCTATCCAGGACCCCAGGGCTCAGGGGATGAGAGAGAGGGAGCCCTCATCACAATCAGGGTGAATTCACCATCAGTCCAGTAGAAAGAGGGCTCAGAGCCAGCCTTTGCTTCATTTAAAGGAAATAAAAGCATCATTATGCTTCACATACATTGGATTTGTGCAGCGAGGGTCAAACCCACTTTGCCAACCAGTGACACCAGCTCTCACTTTGGAATCCATTGTTCACTAGCAGGTGTGGATGGCCACACAGGTTGATTCCTGGTGGGGGAAAGAGAGTGTCCTGAGCTGACAGCATGCATTTCCTCCAGGAGTTTGTAGGTTGCATATGATTTGTATATGATGGTTTGTTCCTCAGCCTTCCATTTCTTTCTGGCACACTTTATAGTCTTCCTTTAGTTGTCTTTTGACCATGATCTCAAGCCTTGGTCTACTTTATTTCATTATGGTCACTTCCTCCTTCTGATCTTAGAAATAGAAAGGATATTCCTATTTTGGACCCCAGCTTGGCTTCACATTCTCACATCTTAAGGCACGTTGCTCTTGGCTCAGACCCCAGGATGCTGGGGTCTCGATAGTCATCTGTGAGAAGGGGTTATGCATTCTAATCTATTTTGGACTCTGCAATACTTTTATAAGCTCTGCTTCCCAGACTTGATGCTTCCTGAAAGTGTTCTGCTCTCTCACGCCTCTGTGCCTGGTACTTGCTCATCCCTCTGCCTGGAGTTCTTCCCACCTGGAAAATTCTTATTTATTCTTTAAGGCACAGAACAGGTGTCCCCTCCCTCCTCTGTGAATCTGTCCCTGACCTTCTCCTCACCATCCCTTCATAGAAATAATGAACATTCCCTTCTCTCTGCTCCTAACACATTCACACAGGTCTGCAGGGGAGGAAAAACTTTTCCTTTACCCTCTCAGATACAGTAACTGGGGGCCTATGAATTAAACTGACAAAAGACAGGTTAAAGAAGAAAAGGCATATGTTTCTTTACTGATGTTAATATTTTTATGTGCACAGGGGCTTCACAGGAAAGAAGTGAAAACCCAAGGAAGTAGTTAAATCAGAAGCTTGTATACCATTTTAACAAAGGGCAATAAATTGTGGAGATGTGACCAGACAAAGGAAATTGGGGTTTAGGCTTCTGGGGGCAGTAAATTGTAGGAAGGTAAATATATGGGGAAACTAATGGAAGATAAGTGTCATTTCAGTAAGGCTTGTTTCTGCAGACTCTTCTCGGTGCCGACTTTTCATCTTCATGGCTGTGAAACTCCTCCAAAGAGGGGATTTATGGCAGTCCTCATTTCTCTGAAGTTTCTGCTTTTAGTCAGGTAAGGAAATCTCTGAGAAGGCTTCTTTCTGCATCTGCTATTTCTCAATTGTCTTCGGCTCAAGGTAATCCATATGCCAAAGTGAGATATTTTGGGGTGGCATGTTCTGATCCACTTCAGCTCTTTGGTATGGCCTATGTCACATTGTTCTGACAGTCTGCTTATCTGTTTCCTCCCATGCATGGTCTGTGAGCTGATCTGGGACAAAGATTGAGAATTATATATCTTTGCATCCAAATACTGATGCTTGGGTCTCACACTGCAGGTTCTGAGGTGATTGATGTGGGGTCCTACCTGGGCACTGGGATATTTACAAACTCTCCAAGTGATTCTAACCTGCAGGCAGGGTTGAGAACAACTACCTCTGACTAATGTTTTAGATTCTAGCATGTTCCTAGCATTCTCCCAAGCTCTTGGGGAACTTTCTCTTAAGGGCTGTGTGTTAGTGACAGAGGAGAGGCTGCTGAAACCAGTCTCTGGCTTTGGCTTTGCTGTAAAGGCAGAGTAGGTGTGGAGGAGAAGGTGGGTGTGCTAGGAAGGACCTAAGAGCAGGGGTGGTGGTGGTGGGGCATGTTGGGACCACCATTACATTTTGGGCCTTCTAGTTAGAATGAATTTTAATGTGTTCTCCCTCAGACTTCTGTTCTGGTAGTTTGGGGCTGGCATTCTCTAGGGGGAGTCCTCCTCCTGAGAAACAACTGGATTCTAAATAAATTGTACCTTTTGATGAATTGTCTAGCTTGAAGGATGGAGGGGATTTTCTCTCCCATCCCTCATCAAAGTAGCAAATTATGAGCTGACCCTGAGCAGTAAGCTAGCAGAAGGAAAGGGCTAACCTAGGAGCAGATGCCAACAGTAGCATCTTGATCTGTGAGTGGCATTAAACTGAGGACCAGCAGCAGGAGGGCAGCTGGCCTGGAGATGGGGCATTAACTCATGGAGGCAGTGTTCATTAGGTATTATGCACAGACTTAGGGTAGTACAGAGGCAGACATCACAATCCATAGGGAGGACCCTGGCCTTGGGCTGTGTTTGGGAAGGTATCCCAACAGCAATGTGATGTGGCAGAACTTTGGCTCCAGCACTGGTCTGCCAACTCAGTGTTCATGGATGAGGAGGTGCAGCCCATCCCCAGGCATGGCCAGAGGGCTAGAGGCCAAGCTTTGAGGCTGACTAGGATTGATTGCCCTCAGCATAGAGTTGTGGCTGGTTTCCATGGAGCTTTGCAGGAGGCCAAGTCCTCTTCTGGGAGGCCAGCCTCCAGGGTGTCCATCTTGGACAAGTGAACCCTTACGACTCCTAGAGGAGGGACTCACTGAGATGGGTGGGCAATAGGGAGACATCAGGGTGACCAAAAAAAAAAAAAAATAGAAAAGAACAAAATAGAATTTCTGAAAATAAAAACTATAATTGTTGAAATAAAAAAAAAATCCTCAGTGGGGTAAAGAAACAGTGAATTAGACACACCTAAAGAGAGAAGATACAGTTGAAGAAATTACCCAGATTGCGTATAGAGAAGAGAGACGAAAAAGGGCAGCACATTTAAGAGGGAGCAGAAATGAAAAGGCAGACCAAAAATCTAAGGGATTCTAGAAAGAGAGGAGAGAGTGACTCAAGCAGGGTGACATCTGAAGAGATAATTGCTGAGAATTTTTCCAGATGGTTGGAAGAGATGAGTATGTAGATTCCATACCTAGGCACAGCACCATGAAACTTCACAGTACCAAAGCCAGAGAGAAGATTTTAAAGTTGTCGGAGGAAAAGATAGATCACCTATGAAGGCTGACAATTAGAGAGCAGACTTCTCCATAGCCCCATGGAAGACAGGCGACAAAATAATGTCTTCATGAAAGAAAAGACATGTCATCTTAGAATTCTGTACTTAGAAAAATAATGTTTTAAAAGTGAGGGAGAAACACAGACATTTTCGGATGGAAAGTGTATAGGATCTACCACCACCAAACTGGCATTAAACCACCCTCTAAAGTGTGTATTTCAGGAAGAAGAAAAAAAAAATGATCACAAAAGGAAGCTGTGTGAGGCAGAAAGGAATGGTGATCCAGTACAATGGAAGAGACACACACATTGAAACAAACAGTTTCTAGGTTAGCAAATAATGGTTAATTTTTATCTTTAAAAAAGGCCCAGAATGGAAGCACTTGTCAATGTTAGTTTGTCAATTGTATCAGGGAAGGAAGGAGGTTTTGTGAAAGCACCCTGAGGTCCTTGTATTTTTGGTAAAGAGGTTAAGATATAATCTAATACTAGACTTTGTTAAGTCAAACACACATAGTACAGTTTTAAAGGTATGAAAAGATCATATTTAGGTGCTTTAATTTCCAAGCCAGTAAAGGGAATAAATGGAAAAATACTATGAAAACAAACAAAAATTCCCAGGTGAAAAAAGAGGCATTGAAGAGTAAGAAAGGGGGAATAAAAGAGGCATAGGACTTTTTGATAAAGGCCAGTCTCACTGGAGAGAAGTGATATCTCATTGTGGTTTTGATTTGCATTTCCCTGATGATTAGAGATGTTGAGCATTTTTTCATATGTTTTTTGGCCATTATTCTGTCTTCTTTTGAAAAGTTTCTGTTCATGTCCTTTGACCACTTTTTGATAGGATTGTTTGATTTTTTCTTGTTGATTTTCCTGAGTTCTAAGTAGATTCTAGTTATCAGCCCTTTATCAGATTTGTAGCATGCAAAAATTTTCTCCCATTCTGTAGGTTGTCTGTTTGCTCTTGTGACAATTTCCTTGGCTGTGCAGAAGCTTTTTAATTTGATCAGGTCCCATTTATTTACTTTGGTTGTTGCTGTGATTG
>RJWJ010028334.1:0-21534 GCA_004363605.1 Indri indri | reverse complement strand
ATCTTATTAATTTCCCTTCTTCTGCTGGGTTTGGGGTTGGTCTGTTCTTCTTTTTCCAGTTCTTTGAGTAGATTCATTAGGTTGTCTATTTGTGATCTTTTTGACTTTTGGATATAGGCATTTATGGAAATAAACTTTCCTCTCAGGACTGCTTTGTCTGTGTCCCACAGATTTTGATAACTTGTGTTACCTTTGTCATTTAGTTCAAAGAATCTTTTAATTTCCATCTTTACTTCCTTGTTTATGAAGGAATCATTCAGCAGAAAGTTGCTTAATTTCCATGACTTTGTGCAGAAATGAGAGTTTCTGTTGGGATTGATTTCTATTTTTATTCCACTGTGATCTGAGAAGATGCATGGTATGATTTCTATTTTTTTTTTAATTTTTTGAGACCTGCTTTGTGTCCTAGAATATGGTCAATCTTAGAGAATGTCCCAGGAGCTGATGAGAAGAACATGTATTCAGTGGTTTTTGGGTAAAATGTCCTATAAATGTCCGTCAAGCCCATTTGTTCTAGAGTTCTGTTTAAGTCCATTATTTCTTTGTTAATTTTCTGTTTGGAGGATCTGTCCTGTACTGTCAGTGGGGTGTTGAAGTCTCTGACTATTATGGTGTTGCTGTCTATCAGTTTCTTTAGATCAAGTAGAGTTTGCTTTATGAATCTGGGTGCACCTAAGTTGGGTACATACATATTTAGAATTGTTGTGTCTTCCTGTTGAACTATACCCTTCACCATTATATAGTGACACCTTTTGTCTTTCATTACTTTTGTTGATTTGAAAACCAAGTTATCTGTGATTGAAACTGCCACACCAGCCTTCTTTTGGCTTCCATTAGCTTGAAATATTGATTTCCACCCCTTTACTTTGAGTCTAAATGCATCCTTGCAGGTTAGATGCGTTTCCTAGTGACAGCAGATGCTTGGCTTTTTTTTTTTTTTTCATCCATTCAGCCAGCCTATGTCTCTTGAGACGGGAGTTCAAACCATTCACATTTATTGAGAGAACCGATAAGTGGGGTGAATTACTGTTCATTCTGTTGGGTTGCATTTTGTTGCTTTGTTCTCTCTCTTGAGCCATTGTGGAATCTAGCCTTTGATCTTTAACTTTTGAGTGGTTTCACATTCGAAAGTGTTTATTGTGCTGACCCTTGTGTAATTCTATTTTGAGTACTTCTTGGAAAGCTGGTCTTGTCTTGGTGAATTCCCTCAGTCTTTGCTTATCTGAGAATGTCTTTATTTCTCCTTCATATACAAAAGTTAATTTTTCAGGGTACAAGATTCTAGGCTGGGCATTATTCTGTTTCAGAAGAGTCAGAATGGGGTCCCATTCTCTTCTTGCTTGTAAGGTTTCAGTTGAGAAATCTGGTGTTATTCTGATGGGCTTTCCTTTGTATGTTACTTGTTTCTTTCTCCTTACAGCTCATAGAAGGGCCTCTTTAGTGGCTATTTTGGTCAATCTGATGACTGCGTGACGTGGTGTCTTCCTATTTGCATTGAATCTCCCTGGGGTCCGTTGAGCTTCTTGTACCTGTATATCTAGATTTTTAGCAAGGCCTGGAAAATTCTCCCTATTAATTCTTCAAATAGCTTATCCAGCCCTTGAGTGTTTTCTTCTTCACCTTCCAGAACCTCTATCACCCTCAGGTTCAGTTTTTTTCACATAATCCCACATTTCTTGTAGGCTTATTTCTTTTCTCTTAATTTGCTGCTCAATCTCTGTGACTGACTTATTTAATTGGAAGGAGTTGTCTTTAATCTCTGAGATTCTTTCTTCTGTTTGATCTACCCTGTTCTTGAGGCTTTCCATGGTGTTTTGTAATTACCTGAATAAGTCCTTTATTTCCAAGAGATCGGTTTGATTTTTCTTTAATATTTCAATTTCTTTAGTGAATTTTTCTTCCAAGTCCTGGATTTTTTTTGTGTGCGTGTGGTTTCTTTGTGTTGGTTATCCACTTTTTCTTGCATATCATTCAGTTTTCTTACAATCCATGTTTGAAGTTCTTCTGTCATCTTAGTGTTCTGAGTTTGGTTAATGTCCACTGCTGGGGAGCTGTTGTTCTTCTTTGAGGGCATGCTTTCCATTTGAGTCTTCATACTTCCAGAGTTCTTTCTCTGGTTCCTTCCCATCTGGATCAGTTGTTCCTTCTTGCCTTTAGATTTTTGTTTGGATAATGACACGCCCCATTTAGTCTCTGAGCCAGGAGGTGGTGTTTGTGGGTGAGATTCGACCACACTCTTTATGATGAATCCGTAGATGCAGTAAAAGGGGGTGCAGGATGACCTCCCTGTCAGTAGGTGGCCCTTGCAGGGAGGAGCGAGCTGCAGTGCTGTTTTTGGGTCCTGTAACCAGGTCTTGTTCCTCTACAGAGGCCCTCTTGTGCCTCAGGTGGTGGGTGGGACTCTGGGATTTCCAGGTGTGTCCTTGTTCTCCACCTCAGTGGGGTCAGGACGGTAGTGAGTCTGGGTGGGGCTGGGTTGGGTAAGCCTGCCCTCAGGCTCTGCAACTGCTGTCAGCAGAGGTCAAAGGTCTGTTCTTTGTTTCTGGGCAAAGCTGCTGGGAGGGGCTGAAATGGCTCCATTCAGCTGAAAGTCTGGGCTTGGGGGGTGGGGCTGTCCAAGACCTGAACTCTGGAGCAGGTCTCGCTCCCCTCCACCCTCCCCCTCTCCGTGGCCTCTCCCAGGCCTCTACTGGCAAGTGGGACCTCAGGCTGATGGATCTCCCGTGGCTGTGATGTGGGCCGGGAGGTTCCCTACCCAGGATCGGAGCCTGAGCTGAGTGCACAGCCCTCTTTTGGGAGGAAGGTTGCCACTCAGGCATGCTGATCTGCCCCTGAAGGCACACACTCCTCAGTACGCTCTTTTACAGATCTCTCCTCTGTGCCCCAGGGCAGTGCGATCATGTCCTGGGTGTACAGGGTCAGGTCTGCAGGCCTGTCCCCTGGGCCTTGGAGATCAATCCCTGACACCGCCAGGGGGAGGGTGCTGGCCTTGAATCACCTACAGGGTGCCCAAGCTGGATAAATTTCACTCCACCTTGGGATTTGCCCCACTCTCCTGGAGTCCCCAGGCAAGTAGCACCTGGGAGGGCTGGTGGGTAGGGAGCTCGCAGTCTCAGTACCCCTCAGTCTGCTGTAGGGCCCCAAAAGGAAAAGTCCCGTTCCTTGGAGATGCCTCTGTGTGATGGCTAAATTGTCTCTCTGGGCACCCACTGGTAGGGAGGGGGATGGAGAGAATGGAGCAATATGGCATTTGCCGATAGGCTCGGGTCTGTGCCTGGGGAGGTGCCCCAAGCGAGCTGGGAGCCTGGCACTGAGTCTGCAAGAGGCCACTGCTCAATGGTGGCAGCCATCTCTGGGCTGGTGTCGGCAGGTCTATCCAACCGCTCAGTCTGAGATGCAAGGGAGGGGGATGTTATCTGCTCCACCTACCCTTGTCGCTGGTCTCCAAGCCTCTTGGGACCTTTCTTCTTCCAGTTCTCCTCTGCGGCGTCTTCCCGTAGAGTCTCCTGTAGTTTCAGGCACCCTTCCTTCTGACCCTCACCTGATCTATGTTTCTCTGCTAGTTTATTTTTTTCTCTTTCTTCTAAAATTTGTCTTTTTTGCAGAGACACTCTGACTGGTGGCTTTTCTCATCTGCCATCTTGGCTCCTTTGTTTTTGTTTTTTTCTTGGTGTTGTCAAATGTCCCTGAACTGTGGTGTTGGACACCCAAACAAGATCTTAGCTTATTTCAAAATATCAGTGAACTAAAGGTTTCTTTTGTTTTTATAAGTTTTAAAATAACCAAAACATAAATAGAAAAACAGGTTTAAGGTCAGATTCTAAAATGATCATTTTCCTATCAAAGATCCCTATCAAGAGTGTGTATATAGTTTTATTTAGCATTTCTAATCTCACATAAATACAAATATACACACCTTCTATGTCTAGTTGTATTTTTAGCTATTTCAGAGATGAGGGAAGACAAATCTTTCCCTGTAAAATTGGGTCAGGATTTGCCTGTGTAACACTAAACGCTATTGAAAGAAAACAAAAATAAAAGAACAACTGCAGAACTTGAAGTGATGAAAACATTGAAACTCTAAGCATCTGACCCTATCTTAAGACTTCAATTTAAAAGTGGGAACCTGAAAGAAATATAGACAATATTATACATTATGATGAAATGGATCCTTCTTTTCAGACTTCCATAAAACATCATGCGATTGCATAGCCTGATTTAAAAGAGAATTTGAAGCAAATTTCAGGCTTTCATTATTCCACCCTGGAATTTGTTTATTTCATTTCCCACTTACTAAAAGAAGAGTTTTAACCTTGAACTAAAGACCTGTGCTAAATGTACTTGAGGGACTTGAGTTGCTATATGTTCTACCAAAATTGTGACCCTATTTTACCACTGGTGACCTGGGCAAGGATTCAAACTTTCTTTATATTTTTATTTGTAATATGAATATAAGAAATTCTGAGATACAGGGAATGTTCAACGCACATAGATTTAGCCTCAAAAGCTCTGCAAAAGCCCTTAAATGACATTATAAAAACAAGTAGTGGTTAAATAGAAAGCACACTACTTCATGTAATTTGAGAAAAATAAAATGTTTGTATCTTATATAAGATATCAGTAACCCCTTATTAAGACAATGAAAGAGTAATAAATATACCTTGACAAATTTAAAACTGTATTGTTTTTCTACTGATGATCAAAATCTAGGACAACTATCAAGAAATGCTGTAGTTACTCAACTCTGGCAGATAGAGAGATGAGTCTTCCCTAATCCTCCTTCAGAGAAGAATTTGCCCCACAGCTTGGAGGAACGTGCAGTTCCACATCCAGGAATGAGCACATGGGAATATAAAAGTGTGGGCATATTGCCCCATGTATGCAATGTTGATGATAGGTAACAGTGTTCTTGGTTCTGTATGGTGGTTTGACCTCTCCTTTCCATTTTGCCTTCCTCTCTTTCCCTCATGGTAGTTAATCCCTAATAAACATTTTTGCACCCAAAACTGTTCCTTAGTATCTGCTTCCATAAAACCAGGAT
This sequence comes from Indri indri, assembly GCA_004363605.1. NCBI lineage: Eukaryota > Metazoa > Chordata > Mammalia > Primates > Indriidae > Indri > Indri indri. Next base: position 16,493 of record RJWJ010028334.1, on the reverse strand, counting down.
CACCTACATAGTTTGTGTGGTCAATGCAAGAAGGAATCCCAGAGACTCTTCTCAATAAAGTGTTTGACTGCACATTTAATGTTTAATTACTCACAGCTTTCAAGCCCAATAGTGGAACAAGCCAATAAGAAAGCTGTCATTCACTTCCTTATTACCATGTGGGAAGGATCAAAGGAGGCAAGAAGATCTAACCAGCTTCTATCCAGAGACTCTCATCCAGGCTTGTCTCAACCACAGCGAGAACAAAAGCCATTTTCCTCTCATTCACTCAAGCCATTTTGAACCTGCTTGGGAGCCTACCATCCTCTCTAGAAACCCTCATTATGTGTCTAGTATCTTTTCATACTTTGTTGGTGCATATGTTAGCGTCCAAACCAATTTTGAGTAGGGGGTTGATCCTACCCTCTGCAGGACACCACAAAACACCTTTAGTCAAAAGTTACTATAAGTCTCACCACCACAGTAGCAGAGCATTAAGCCAATTATAAGGTCAGTCTCAGCATAGGGTCCTGTGCCCCTGCACAGATCACATGCACATTGAAGCCATTCCTGCGTAAACCCGACCTCCAATATCAGTTATAGGTTGCCTTTGTGTTAATTTTGTGATCTCAATTCACAAATTTAATGCATAAGTCATAGTTTTCATCTTTCCAGGGAGTCTGTCATGGCATTCATAGTTGCTTCTTTATTTTTCCCTTTTTTGGTTATTTGCCACTGTGCTTCTACCCTCAATTTTATGAGTTCTCATAGTTTCCCCAGTCCTATTATTTGCTCCCTTCTAAGCAAACCATACTGCTGTAAAACATCATTGATTTATGCATTTGTGTATCCCATGCCTCTAAGGATAAGGGAATAGCTAGGATAGGTATTTACAACACCTATGCATATGTAGTGTCCTACCCTCACTACTATCTTTGCTCTGTCTAAATTTTACATTCCCACATTATATCTTGTGTGTGCAAATATTGTCAACTCTTGGGCTTTTTTTTTTTTCTTTGTAACTCTCTCCTGGCAAAACTCTAACCATAGTAAAATTGTACTCTCCACCTAAAACTACTTTAGATTGTCTGAACCTGGACGTGCCTCATTGTCTCAGTTTAAATTCATAACCATTAGTTTCAAGTGAGCATTAACGTTCTCTCTCTACTGGATCATCCCATAAGCATACCTTTTGCATATATACTGCAATTGCTTCCATCTTAAAAAGAAAACTTCTTAAGTCTATATTTTCCTTTAATTGCTATTCCATTTTCTCCTTACCTTTCACAGTAAAACTCCTCTCTTCTCATTTTTCCTTCAATCTACTTCATTAAGGCATTTGACTCCACAATAAACTGGAAATGCTTTTATTGAGTTTACAAATGAGATCCACGTTACTAGAAACCAAAATTCTAGCGGCATTATTGACAATTTTCTTTCTCTCACAACACATGTCTGATCAGTTATCAAATTTTTTGCTAACTTAAAATCATATAATATTTGATTTTCAATATGCAGAATGATACCTTGATCCAATGCACAATGATATTTTTATTAGGGATGATCTTTAAAGCTCCTTAAGTGGCCTCCTTGCTTCATCTCTATAACTCTGTTAGCAGATTTTCAATCTATGTCAGTTTTTATTTGAAATAGGCATATGGCCTCCATCTCACAAATGTAAAAAAGTTAAAGTTTCTACAAAAGCATAAAGGCCACACATAACTGGACCCCAATCCTTTTTTGAACAAATACCCTAATAGTCTACCGTTCATTCACTTCTTTCCAACCATACTCATTTTCACATCGTTCCGCAAACCAGCCAAGCATGCCCCTGCTTCAGAGTCTTTATACCCATTGTTTGCTCTTCCTGGGATGATACCTGATGTACGTGAGCCATGTTTACCAATCTTTGGTCAAACACCACTTTCTCAATAAGTCCTTCTACTATTACTCAACTCAAAATAACAACCCTCTTCTTGAATCCTAATCATAAATCTTTGTATTCCTCCTGCGTTTTACTTTTGCTTGTAATACTTTTAAACTTTTAACATTATATATATATATATATACACACACACACATATGTATGTATATAATAGATAGCTTTATTTATTCTGTCTATTGTGTGTCTCCTGTCAGTAGAATATTATAAAAGTTTCGTGATAGCAAGAATCTTCATGTGTCTATAATACGGCAAATGCTCAATAAACAATTATGAATTAATTAATTAAAGTGTATCTACTGATAGGGCTCCTATAAAATGTCCTTAAGTTTCTTTAAATGTTCTAACAATCTAAGACACAATTGATATTGCATTAGTGACTTGTCAAAAGATTCTCTGCAAGGAGAAATGCAAAGGATGAAGTACCTATGAGTGAATAAGACTGAAGAGGCAGGAAATGCAAATTATTTTTAAAACATGGAAAAACATATGTTAATGAAATAATTCAAAATGTGAATATTTTATGGGTAAATGATACGTAATAATTTCAAAATGATTGTATAACTAAATGGAAAATGACAAGAGAGTCTGAATTTGTTGAAGAGTACTGGCCAAAATACTGATGAGTTATAATTAGTCCATCATGGCTTTAGCTTATCAAGAGCCTAGGATATCAGTGGAGAAGGGAGCTAGTATTTCCTCAGGCAGCTATTCTAGCTTGCAAGGTGTATGTGTATGTCTGTGCATGTATGTATGTTTAAAGAAGGAGTGAGCAATTTATTGCCAAGTGAATTAGATAAATCTGCACTTTTGTTATTAGATTAAAAGACAAACAAAGTCTAGTACACTTTTTAGACATGTCTTCCTGTTTTTTCAGGTTGTTTAAGCTTTCTTCTTAATGTTTTGGCAGGAGTACCGAAAGGCTGTTGTCAAATTTATCATAATTTGATATTAAAATATGGATGCATTAATCTTACAATGACCTTTATCCTGAACTTGGTCCTAGAAAAAAAGTGCTGCATCTTTTGTAAGTAACTTCAAGGAAGATATCATACTGCATTCAAATATGAGCTTTTATCCAGTTAATCATCAAGCATTACCTACTTTCATCAATGTTTGGGAGCTTAATTCCAGGATTACTCATCACCAAAAAAGCTAAATATGAAAATCAGAAGCATAGACCCAAACAATAGAACTTTTATACCATGATAATTAGAAAAGGAACCTATTACCCAGGATTATAATTAGTGACTAACATATTAAATGACCTTTAACATTTACCTTAAGCCCTGGATTTCTGGAAAACCAGCAAGGTTATGAATGCCATATTAGTGATCTTTAATCTTTATTACTGCTGTGGACAGAATTTTAATGATTTTTAAATAGGCAGTGGTCACTAACATATCCCTATTAAAATAAAAAAATCTCATAAAAAATTAAATGGATTAAGACTTCAAATGTACCGTCATCAAAAGTATTATCTAATTATGGAGTTCAGTGAACAGGCCAAGTGAAATGGTTGGTAATATTAGTTATTTGCCACATGGGAATGCCCAGGATTTATGCACAAATAGATTCTGCTTCTGTTGCAACATAGTAATTAAGAATTTGTCAGGGAAATTTGACCCTCTAGGGTAGAAATTACTTTGTAAAATAAGAATGGCAGAGCACTAGTCTCCTTGCTGCACATAATTTAACTTGATTATTTATACATCAAAGAGAGTCTGCAGTGACTGCAGTATAATATTTAAGTAGAGGCATATTAAAGAAAGAAGCATCTAGTGAAATCTTTTTCTCAAATCTCCGTGAGAAAATAGAAGAAATTTTCATAAAGCATTTCGTTTTGCATATAAATTGGGGCCTAGATTGTGCCTATGAATTTACTGCTGTCAAATTTAATTTTTCTTTAATTCTTCAGGCCCAGATGTGAAAGGCTCTGTGTGCAGGCTGCAATTTTCAATGCTTACAGGTAGCTCCCGGATCGATAATGTGTCTTTATGAGAAATTACCGTTAATGTTATTGAGTATGCATTTTGTTTTATAGGATAATAAGGTAATATGAAATGCCAATTCATTCATTAGAAGTGAGCTAAGTGCTTAAATGAAATGGGTGACAGGTCTGAAAAAAGATGTAGTAATGGGCAGGAAGGCAAGAATGGATTTTTAATGACCTAATACTGAAAGGTTTAACCATGTTTTTGCATTTTCTTTTTATACCTGATTTAATCTATAAGATGAAGAAGTTTATTTAAATTAGAGAATGCATTTTGGCTACCAATCCTCTGCAAAAATAAATAAATAAATAGCAACTGGGTTTGAGAACATTTTTCTAATGGGTTACTTTTACTGGGATCTCACACATAAATTAACTAAAAAACAGACACTGCAGTACAAAGGAAATGCTATCAAAATCATCAAGTAATAAAAGAATGCCACAAACAAGACCAAAATTAACCTTGTGATAAAAGAAATACATATTTAACATCCCTATTGCTGAAGTGTGACAGTATAGGAGCTAATTCTGGAATTAATGCAATGACAAAAATGCAAGAACATTTAAAATTTGGGAAACTATGATCAAAGTAATTGGAGATCCAGTTAAAGAAACGACTTTTTAAAAAATTCATTTAAAGTGATGTGAATTTTAGCATTGATATAAAGAATATTATATTTTATCACTAAGGAAAACAAGTTTCATACTTTCACTAGTAAAAGTTCTGATTCAGCCTGTGCTGTTAAGCTGAGGGGCATTCTAATTATCTAAAAAGTTGAATGAAGTCATTAATTTGATGCTTGTGATTTTACGAAGAATCAGCAGGTGCTGTACAAGAAAAGCATTCAGTTAACTCAGTTAAACAAGATTTTTGGAAAAATATAAATGAACATGTCTATGTCATTGTACAATTTGAACTAAAATGACTTGCTTTTGGCATCTTACTACCTTACTTAATTATATATAATCCTGAAACCAATTCAGACTTCACTGTGTGCTAAACACTGTGTCATGAACAAAATGTTATTAGGCCATATACCTCCAAAATAAAAAGGGCAGTTACAAATTTGAAGATGTTCCCAAATCAAGCACTCGGACCCAAAACAACCAGGCATAAACATTCACAATTATAAACAAAATGAGACAAAGTAAATGGAACAATTTATTATCCAAATTATATTGATCCTTTTACAGACTAAAACAGTACAAACTTGTATAGGCAAAAGTGCATTCCTTTGGCTTTTCTGAAAAGCTAAATTGTGGAGGACAGTACGGTGTAGTGGAAGTACAGAAGCTTTGGACCCAGAAAGACCATGGATCAGAGCTCAGCGCTCATGCCTACCTATTAGCTGTTTAAACTTAGACAAATTATTTAATCTCTCCAAATCAGTTTCCTTATCATAATATGGGCCCAAAAATATCTAACCCGGCACAGCCAATGGTCCATGCATTGAAGCTGAACTAAAATCTATCTGCATTTGAACCTCAAGTGCTCCCATCTCATGCTTCAACCACAACCTTCCATCCTGCTCACTTCCATTACCCTTGCTGAACAGCTTTACAGAAACACCCAGTTGCTCGACTCCACCCTGCCCTCTGCTCTTAGTTGAGCTAGACATCCCAGGGCTTGATGTCTTCTCCCCTCAGCCCGGATTCCATCGTTCATTACCTGAATTATTTCACTGATAAGCTCAATGTCTTACCTTTACAGACATCTAATTGACAAAATTCAATCTTCAGTTGATTCCAATATCTACTTTCTCTACTATAAGGCAGAGGCTCAACACTGCTAGAGAAGTGCCACCATTTAAACATTCACGTGGCCACTGATTTATAGTATTCAATCCCAGTTAGTTTCTCAGATCTTTTGACAATCGTTTGCTTCCTTGATCAATTCTCTTTTCAGCAACTATTCTTTTCCACTTTTTTCAGCCACTGTTCCACCTTTATCCTCAAGACCTCTCCACTCCCTCATTCTTACTCTTATTAGCCAAACATCTACGTTATTAGGAAATTTGAATTTGTGAAACATGAATTATTTGCTCCTCTGTCCCCCCACCTTCAGCTTTTCTGTAGTCACTCTTACCTTCTGAGAGAAGTCTGTGCTTCTCTTCATAGCCAATCGTGAAGCAGACATCTGGTCTTTATTTTCCAAATGTCCTGCAGGGTTTTAGTTCATCAGCTGCATCCTTTTCTTTCTGTACCTTCCTTCTTCCTTTTTTTTGGCTTTCTCCTTAGCTTTCAAACATGTATAATCTCTCTAAGTCTAAGCAACTCCTCCTCTCAAGGAAAAAAAATTAATTAGAAAGAAACTTAACACCCCTTGTTTTCATTGTATTCTTTTCCCTTTACCAGCATGTTTCCTGAAATAAGATAGCTTTTTTTTACCTCGCATTCATTCTTCAATACCCTGTCACTTTTATATTCCATCATTTCACAGAAATTGTTTTGTCAGAGTAACTAATGACTTCCAAATTACAAACCCATTGTTGTTTGTTTGTTTGTTTGTTTGTTTTCATCTTTCTTGACCTAGTAGAACAGCGGCAATATTACAAGTCAATTTCTTTGTAATCAGGAAAGAAACGAGTTTCTTTGACTTGTCTTTATCAATCTCCAATGAGTTATTCTCTTCTGCTCACTCCTTAAATGTCCCTCAACATTGATCTCTGGTTATTCCACTCCATATATACTCCATGAAGACTTTTTTCTCTCTTACCTAGTTTTAACTACAAACCAACCATTATGATTCTCCTTTGTATATTTCCAACTCCACTACCTACAGTGAAGTTCAGATTTATATGTCCAACTGCCGGCTAAATATCTTCAAAACTATCTCAAGGTTGACATAGCTTGTCTTTCCCCATCAATTATTCCTGTCCATGTATAATGTACTTCCCATAAAACAATTGTCCACATACAAAATTTAGGATATAATATCACATTTATTTTCTTTACCCTAACTTCCAGGTAATTCACTAAATGTAAGTACTAAATTATTTATACATTTATAATCTTTCCACAAACTATAACATTATTCCCTTAGTTTAGATCCTCCTTATCTCTACCCTTACCAGTTGGTGCCAAACTGTTGTGTTTGCCTAGAGCATTTCTTTCCTCCAATTTGCTTTCCATGGAATTACCATTAATATTCCATCTGAACACATTCCTTGTGTGCTTTCAAACCCTTCAGTGGAAGCCTGTTGCCTACAAAATCATGGTTGTTATATACCACATAGCCCTCCACAACCTATCTAACTCTCTTATCTCCTGATCGACTTGCTTCTTACTTTATGCACTTGAAATCAAATGACTTGCTGTTTTTCTCGTGCACCATGCTGTTTCACAGCTCTGTGCTTTAACTCACGCTGCTTAACTGCCCTGAATGCACTTGCCCACATTCTTTGCCTGGCTAACTCTTACTCATCCTTAAAACTTTAGTTCTCACCATGCTCTCTTCTCAGGAAATTGCCCTGTATCTCCCCAATCTATGTGTAAATACCCTGAGCTCCCCTGCAGCTAGTGCAACCTCATAACCCCACATTTATATCACGTTGAAATGTTTGTGTTTTTTCACCCTACTCTATGTACACATCTCATAAACAAGGGCTACATCTATTCTTTGAGACTAATTTATTTAAGGTTCTCAACTTTCTGGAGTGAGGCATAAAATCGTTTTATTTTTCCTATGACTTACACCAACCAGTTCAACACCTCCCACTTTCTCATTTAGTGGTGGGCTTCCTGTAATGACAACTCTGTTCACTTCTGTATCGCGTCAATAATTTTAGCAATTAGAAGAGCAAACTTCTAGTTCCTAAGACCCAGATTATCTGTTTTAATATTTATTTTAATATCTAATTAAATGTTCCTCTTAAAAACACCTTCTATTCTTTCTCTACTCTATCACTGCTTCTCCTTGTAACACTATTGACAGTCATCCTCTGTGGGGCCTATCTACAAGGGGCACATTTGATGGTACTTAAGATTATAAATGGAACGGAGCGCACCCATCTGATATCCCGTCAAGGGAGACTAGATGGGTTTCAGTCTATGTCCCTCCAAGTACATGCACACACACTCATTGCTACTAATGTCAGTTTTGCCAGATTTAGTTAATAATGATTCGGGGGTGGATAACATGGACAGGATAACCACCTTTTAAAGTATCATCTTGCCCTAGTAGCTCCAAAGGTGGGCTGCAGCACTGGAATACCCTCTGTCAAACTTCCGCTCCCACTCCTGCATCTTCTCAGCCCCAGCAGCATTAGGCACTCATTTATCCAGCAGCTCAGAAACTTTCTGATGTCAGATGGTGAATATCCCCAAATTAATGGAGAGGCACCCTCAGTTTTTAGGAATGATTCTCCTAAGGCTTCTCTCACTCTCCCAGATGAAGTTGTATTGCAGAGATAGTATTTATTTATTAAAACTACCCCCAAAATATACACACCCTTCTCTTACCCAGTTGATAGTGACAATAGTGATTGTCCTGAAATGGTCCTCTCAGCAATAGCAGCTCATAGTTCCCTAAACTTAGGATGCTGAAATCCTTATTATTCAGTATGCTCAATAAATACTCATTAAAGCCTACTATGTGCTGACCACGGTAATAGATGCTAGGCTAATCATAGTGAACAAAGCAGATAAAATCTCTCGAGTGGAACTTAAAGGTTTGAACCTTAATAGGCGATGCCGATAAAAGCTTTGGCCTCTAGAGTGTCCTACTGTAGCAGTGTCTAGAATTTGGTGAGTTGTAGAGGTAATAATCAATAACTACATATGAAATGAAATCAGGCACATTATCATTATACAATGGGGATTAAATTGACATAGTTTTTCCAATTCCTGTTAATGGGATTTTAAAAATTTTAATTTAAATTAACTTTTCAACTTTGAGTTGCACTTGCAACTCAAAACTACCCATGGTAAAGCTTTAATAAGTATATTTGTCATAAAAGTCTAGATTAGGCTGAAATAACCCAGCTCTAAGTTTCAGTGGCTTGAAACAAAAAATTCCTTATTGCTTGCTCAAGTCACATTCATTATGGGGATGAAAACTCCGCTAGTTAGAATGTTGCCAGTCAAAGTACCAGGGCACAAAGAGAGTTGAAAAGTCTCCAACCGGTAATTAAATGCTAACCCCTATCTGCCCATATAGCTAATTGGGCAGAACTAGTCACGTGGTTCATCAGTTTGCAAGGAAAGCAAGGAAGTACAACATCACTGTTTACCAAAAAAAAAAAAAAAAGAACAAATGCATTATTTAAAAATGAGTTAAATACCCAAGAGAAAAACCACCATCCCCAAATTTTAATTATGGCTTTCAATCTCTGAGTGACCTTTCCCCCAACTTTCTGATAGTCTTCTAATCTACTCTATGATATAGGAAAATCAAACATTAAAAATTTAGCAGTTTCCTATTTAAAAAAATTCAAAATCTTTTTCCAAACCTTTTTTTTTTCCTGTCTGAATTAATAATGTGTTGTTGGGTGGAATGCAAGACATCATTCAAAATGATAGGATTACTTAAATTCATATAAGTAGCAGGTGACCTAGAATAGATTTTCTCAGTTTGAGAAATGTAACATTTTTGGCTGTATAATTCTTTTTTGTGGGGGCATTCTTGCATACCGTAGGGTGTTGAGCAGCATTCCTGTCCTCTACACTCTAGTTGCCAGTAGCACCTCTCCCAAGTTGTGTCAACAAAAAATGTATCTAAATATTGTCAGATGTTCCTTGGAAGGACAAATTTCCAGGAAACAAAATCACCTCTACCTGAGAACCACTGACCTAGGAGAACTTACTGATTTATTAAAATCCTAGTGATGCTCACATGATTTTCTCTTGCAAACTGGCAAAGTCATTGTGAATCCCTCTTGGCTTTCATCCCCAAAGAATCTCAGCCCTGAAGACCTTCCTGTGCTACTACATCTAGATCAGAAATCCCCTCTGCTGCAGCAGTAGATATTAGTTGACCATGCTGTCTTCACAACTGGTTTGAATTTCTTAAACCAGTAAAGCCAGTGTCTTCTTTTTTCCTTAAGAGCCAGAAGGTCCTCTCTGTTTCTTGCAGGGGCCTAAATGGCGCATGCATTGGAGAAAAAGAGGAAAGAATAAGGTTAAGAAAAATAATTTTTTTAGTTAATCCTAGGTAAGGTGAAAAGGAAAGAATTCTTGACCTAAATTGTCTTAAACCTTGTAGAAAAATCTAAGCTCAGAAAGCAGAGATTCCAGAGGTAGGGCAAGCTTCAACACTGGTACATCGGCCCAGCCATGTCAAAAGTCCTAGTTTCTTTTCATTTCTCTAGTCTGACATTCATAGGATGTCACTGGGAATTGGTGGCTACATTAATTGTAGGTGTTACAAAATGGCATTAATAGATCTAAAACAAGGAATGGAGACTGTCTTTCTATGGCTCTCTGGTAGAAGTAAGAAAACATTTCCAAGGACAGAGATTGCTAGAATGAGAATTAAAAAATCAAGTTTACTCTGAGTTACCCCAAGTCTTGGGGTAAGCAGATTATTAATTCTGGGCATCAGTTTTCACATCTGTGAAGTAATGAAATTAGACCAAATAATCTTAAGAAAATCATACTCACTTTAAAAGTTTATTCACTTACATGAATTACTTGCTTTCTTTAGTTTAAACATAGAATTGGAATCTGAAAGCTAAATAAGCATTAAAATGAGTTCACTTTCCCATTGGAGGATGAAATTAATTTCTCTTGAAATGACATTGTTGTTGAGCTTTGTTTTACTCTCCCCTGTAAAGTGCATGACTACAAGAGCCTGAAGGTGTAGCTGAGTGGAGGGAGGGAATTTCCTCTGAGTCGTTCTAAGGTCCCAGAGGCACTACCCATCTCTAGCTCATCCAATCAATAGCCAGTTAGAGCTGAGGAGAAACAGTGAGTAAAAATTACAGAATCGATCTGTCCTGCCCCGCTTGGGCCATCATTCACTCTCTGAACTTCCGAGGTTGTGAAGGGACCACTCAGGTTAATGGAAACACAGTGGCAGACCTGATCCTGTGTTTTCTCATTTCTCCTCTCTTGCCCCAGAGTGAACGCACAGGTCTAAGGGAGTCAGAAAGGCCAGGCAAATCATGATGGAAATTCCCATCTAGACACCTTTCTAAAGTCACCAACACTAATAATGACATCTGTTCACTCTGCTATAGCAGGAAAAAAACATAATTTGGGAATGCAAGAAGGAATTTTATCCTGTCAAGACAAATAATGTAGTACACGTATTCCAAAATATGAAGGGTAATAATTAAGAAGTGGAAAATTCACCCTATCAAACATCTATAAATTGAGATTTCAATTCTTTTTCAGTAAGTATAATTACTAATATTTTTGGTGCATCTGAATATCACTTACCTTTTAAATGGCTTTTTTAGGACAGCTGACATTAAATGTAAACATTTAATACTTTTTAATAATTATTGAGGTTCATTTGCAGTTTTGTGCAAATACTGAACACCATGGTATAATGGAGACAGTTTTGTAAGTAAACGGATTCTTATATTAAACACTTTTGTAATGTTGAACAAGTAATTTAAAGATCTCAGCTCTTTTTTCCTAAAGTTAAGTGGTTAGTATAGACTCTATGATCTTTTCTAGCTATAAAATTCTTAAACCGTGATTATTTGATTTGCATTTAAAAGAAAAGCTTATTATGCCATTTATCTGCAAGATTAGGCATAATAAAACCTCAATTAATTCCACATTGTTTTGAGGCCTGCAAGTCAAAAGAATGAGGTGAAATTTAAAACTGTTTTCAATTTATCTTGCTATGAAGCACGAATTAGTTTTTTTTAAACCTTCTTATCAATAATTTTAAAAAGAAAATGCAAAGTTCATGAAATTTCCTTTAGGGTTTCAAACAGAATCTGATCAAAGTAGTCATCCAAACTTCAGCTGAATTAAAAAAAAAAAAAGAAGGAATAACAAAAAATGAAGATGAAGAATAAAATATGTGTCACCTATGTTAAAATAAATTTATTGTAGCTTCAGTTTCTGCTGAGGCCACAAGGTGATTGATATCAACATTCTAAAGTCAGATGAAAGACAATCATGCAAAAGGCAGTTTAGAGAAATGGATTTCTAACTCTTAGCTCCCTCACTAACAGGAGAGAATAAAATTGGCAGAGTTTTGATTAGACGGGGATTTCTTTAGAGAATGCTGTCTGTGAGGAGGAGGTTGGTGCTTCTTACTCTATGGATGAATTGAAACTTTAAGACTACTTAGTTGAATGTGTCTTTTGGCAGTTTGGTAGACACAGTGGACAGTGTCTGATTCATACTTAAGAAATCTGATGCCTGAGAGACCAGTGTCCAGCTACCCTGACAGCAGAGGGATTAACAGGTGCTTTTTGATTTTATATATATATATATATATATATATATATCCACACACATACATATATATATCCACACACATACATATATATATGCATATACATCGTATAAATTATGTTTAATTTATTAAATGCTCAAAAATGAAATTATACTTTTCTATCTAGAATTTCCTGATGACTCTGATGAAGCCCAAATGTGATTAATTTAAAGCAGATTTTAATGGTCAATATTTGAGAATTTTGTCATATTATCATTATTTAAGAAAAAGAGAAACTGAGCAAAAAAATTCCATAAAGTAGTAATTGATAACACTAAAAGTGACAACAAATTGTACTCTGTCCCAGAGAGTCATGAGAAGGAACTTTCCAATGTTTGTAGCATGGCCGGTTGGCTTAATATCAGGAGTGATTGGTGGCCTAAGAAGAGCCAGTAAGACATTAAAATGATCTAAGTATCATTATTGATCTGATTAATTATCCAATAATTATCACATGAATTTTATTAACATTTGTACTCTAAACATTTTTGGACAAAATTTGGTAATTTTGGGATATGTAGCTTTTTTTTTTCTTTCTCCCTTTCTCTCTTTTCTTTTTTTTTTTTTTTTTTTTTTTTTTTTTTTTTTCTCTTTTTTTTTTTTTTTTTTTTTTTTTTTTTTGTTTTTTTGCTAGTGCTGAGAAGATATAAGTATTGTTCCTAACTCTTCTTGAACTTGAACTCAAACTTTGATCTCCATGCAAATACCAAGCTGCTTATATTTTCTCAGGGGCAACATATCATATCTGTGTACATGGGATACCTCTGGGTCTTATCCCAGATCTTCCTGGAGATTTATTATTATTTTTTTTATTTTCAAAACCTGGCTTGTTTAAGGAATTCTAACACCTCCATCCCCATAATATCCTCTGACATCTTTTTACACTTGGACATCATCACATTATTGCATTTATCATTCCTAAAAATTCCTTTAAGTAGACATTGCTTCTATAAGCCTAGGAACTTTTTGAAAATAGATTCTAAGTTTGTTTATTTGCCTTCTCTATCTCTAGAACCAATCTGAATTCCAGAACATAGTATATACTTGAAAATTGTTTGTTAACTTAATTAAACTAATTACAGTTAAGATTATTTTGCTGGTTGTATCATCATGAGACTGTTAAAACATCCATGAAACTTTCTCTTTCAAAAATTATATGCTATCTGTAATAAATAAGTGCTCTCTGTTCTAGTTAAGAATTATGATAATTAGATACCCTTCATTAGACAGAGATAATTCATTCCTTTTATTCTTCTTTTTCTCGGTTATATGGTGACAACTTTATCTATGTCAACATATCTTGAGAAATGTCCATAAGTATTATGTTTCTTTATCAGAGGGTGAGGAGGTCAGGAAACCAGTGAATAAATTGCAATTGAGGCTTTTCAACCAAGTGTTGGCACTACCTTGCCACTTCCTCAAATATAAAATGTGAGTATAGCTATTGTTTTAACTTTCAACTTGACCTACCGGAAAAAAATTCTGGAAAAAAGAAATGACTCTCTGTTTTCATATGAAAAAAAAAAAAATGTTCCTTAACCTATATCAGTTAGGTTTCATCCACATGCTGCTTCCAAGAAATCTTTCACTCAAGTCAGCAAGCCTCCATGTTGTCAAATCCAGTGTTTCCTTTACAGCAGCATTTAACACATTTCTGGACTGTAGCCTCTTAATTTATCTCTTACCTTCATTGGATGCTTTGACGTAGGCTTCTTGGTAAAATTCTCCTCCTCTAGCTACCTGCTGAATGTTGGAATTTCCCAAAGCTTTGTCTGAATTGGACCCTTTTCTCTCTATATACATACTCTCAAACAACCTCAACTCCCATGGCTTTGATGACATCTGCATGCCAACATCTTCCAAATATATATTGTTGGGCTTGTTTGATCCTCAGAACCCATGACTCAGATATCAAGACTTGCTCTGATACTTGTATGTAGATATCTAAATTCCATCCCCACTTTTCCTTGGCTCACATGAACTTTTAATCTTTGACTGGCAAACATGTTCCTCCTCTCTTTCTTGGTTTTATAATGACAATGCCAAAAACGTTTAAAAATTATGCTTCATTTCTGTCTTTCCCTTACCTCCCCTCTCCAAATCTCTAACCTATCTTATCTTTTGTTCACTTAACTGTCCAAAATATATTTCATGCCTGCACCACATTTTTTCCTTCTCTAAAACTAGCGCATTTGCCCAAGTCAATATTATTTCTCATCTAGAACTCTGTGTCATTAGCCCCGATTTCCCTTCCCCTACACCACATTATTCAACACCGAAGGCAAAATAATCTTATGCAAAATAGGGCATCTCATTGTCTTACTTAAAGCCATTCAATATGTTACATTCCATGTGTAGAAAAAAACTGGAACGATTTTCTAATCTTACAAAGCCCTACCGGACCATGCCATTTTTATGTCCCGTTATGCTAGTCTTCCTCATAAAACTACACAGACTGGCCTTCCTTTTCCTTGAGCAGATCAGGTTTGCTTTGGCTTTGGGACCTTCACATTAGCTCTTTCTTTTGCCTGGATGATCTTCTGCCTCAACTTCATATAACTGGATCTTAGGTTAAATATTATCACCTCAATTTGACTACCTAATCTACAGTAGGCCACCATCACACCGGCGTATCTTAATTCCCTGCCTACCTCGAAGTAATGTGATATATTTGATATATTTTTATTATTCTCCTAAGAATTGTTCACTTTTATTCTACCTATTCCCTTTTAAATATAAGTACCTGAGATTAGGGACTTTATTCGTTTGATTTAAGGCTGTACTCCCCAGAATCTATTAATAGAATAGTGTTGTTTCCATAGTAAATGTTCCATAAGTTCTGATTAAATGAAAGAACTATAAATGTATCTTTGGGACAGTCATGTTTTATCTTTTAGTAAAAGTTGATTTTTAAAATGAGGAGTTTGATCTGTATGATTTATAATTTTTTTTTCCATTTCTCAACTTTCTTCTGAAAATTAAATATTTTTTTCCCCAAAATGCTTGGAGCTAACCATCTTTACCAGAGCAGGCAGTGCATATATCAAATCATGTATCTGATTTGCAACAATGCTGCATATATAAATCGTCAGTATATATTTTTAATCCCCAACATCTTTGCTCAACTCAAAGCCACTTGCTAAATTCCCCAACTTCCTGAGCAGACATCCATATTGGGCAGTTTATATGAAGATTTTTAGGATTCAATTTATCTTTCATTTTGCCTCTTTTCTTGCCCCTCAATGGATTGACTTTATCAAGCTTTTAAGTGTTTCCTACCTACCCATAGTTAAATGAAAACCCAATAAAAGCATTGAGACATGCTTTCATTCATTTGTTATATAAATAGCATGTATGTAAATATCTGTTTTATGTCTACTTTTACTTTCAAATTTAATTAAAATAATCTTTATTAAGTACCTGAGAGGAGCATTGTGGAGGAGGCCAAAATGAATTTTTAAAAATTAATCCTTGAATTTTAAAATTTAGAGAGTTTGAATGCATAAGGTACCTGTGGAAGAAACAACTATTTGTTCATTATTATCTGTGTTCTCATCTCTAATAACAGAAGCTTTCCCTTTCAGCTGGACACCACCATTTCTCCCACATTCCTTTAGCGGACATGATGTAACTTGTCCTGTACAAGTTGGAGGTACGCTTTCTATTCTCTGAATTTTCTTTCTCCTACCTCTTTGCTTGTGAAATGAAGAAACTGGAGCTTTGCCTTTGAACTCAGAGAGGGAAACCGTGTGTGGAAGACATCAGAACTCCCCTAGCAACCCAGACTACTTACCTGTTATACCTGAAAAAATAAAATTTTCATCTTAATTAAGACATTTTACTTTGGGTCATTTCATTACAGCTGCTTAGACTGTACTCTAAATAAAATGGTTCCCAATAAACATATGAATTGTTCTTGGCATGTTAAGTTTCAAATATGTAAGTACAAATTGAATTTTAGAACAAAGTCTGCAAGTTGGGTATTCCCTATAATATTTTATTATATTAAAACTTTTTTAATGATAAAAAGTAATACCAAGTAAAAACAAGATGTGGCTACAAATGGGCATGAGGGATCTTTTTGGGGTAATAAAAATGGCCTAAAACTGGATTATGGTGCTGGTTTTGTACACTTAAAGTAGGTAAAATGTTGCTATACTTCAATAAAACTTTAAGAAAAA
>RJWJ010028333.1:0-21478 GCA_004363605.1 Indri indri | reverse complement strand
TTCCTTAGGAATCTACTAAAGAGTAAGTTTCAGTCAACCAAAATGACTAGAGAAGAAGCATCAACATTAGGACTGGTGATGAGCATTACATATATAGTTATTTGTAGGACTAATGCTAATTGTGATTTAACAGGGAGAGAATATAGCACATAATATTACTTAAAAAAAAAAAAGAACAGCAACAACAAACCCTGTGGAGAGGGAAGTATATGATTTCCAGAGTTGCAACATTATGTTATTTAAAATGTTCAGTTTTCAGTAACAACAAATGATGAGACATGCAAAGAAATGAGTGTATGGCTCATATACAAGAAGAAAAACAATAAATGGAAACTGTCCTTGTGGAAGCCCATTTGTTGGAATTACATGACTAAGACTTTAAGACATCTATTATAGGCTGGATGTGGTGGGTCACACCTGTAATCCTAGCATTTTGGGAGGCCAAGGTGGAAGGATTGCTTGAGGCCAGGAGTTCGAGACCAGCCTGGGCAATAGCAACACCCTGTCTCTACAACAACAACAGCAATAACAAAAGTTACTTGGGCATGGTGGCTCATCCCTATAGTCCTAGCTCCTTGGGAGGCTGAGCCAGGAGGATTGCTTGAGCTCGGGAGTTCGAGGCTGCAATGAGCTGTGATCATGCCACTGCACTCTAGCCTGGGTGACAGCGTGAGACTCTGTCTTAAAACAAAACAGCTATTATAAATATGATCAAAGAACTAAAGAAAACCGTATCTAAGAATGAAAGGAAAATATGAGAACATTGTCTCGCCAAATAAAGAATATTAATAACAAGATATAAATGATTAAAAAGGGATACATAGAAATTACATAGTTGAAAAGTGTAATAATGGAAATGAAAACTTCACTAGAGGAATCCAAGAGCAGATTTGAGCTGGTAGAAGGGAGAATCAATAAACAGGTAAATAGGTCAATTGAGATTCTCCAGTCTGAGGAACAGAAAGAAAAAATAATGAATAAAAATGAGCAGAGATCTGTGAAACACCATCAAACACACAAACATGCATGTAACGTGAGTCCCAGAAAGAGATGAGAGCAAGGGCAGAAAGAATATGTGAAGAAACAATGACCAGAAACTTCCCAAATTTGATGAAAGACATTGATCTGTACATCCAGGAAGATCAATGAACTACAAGTTGGAGATCCACACCTATACACACCACAATCAAACTGTCGAAAGAGAATTTGAGAGCACTAACAGAGAAGTGACTCGTCATAAAAGGAACCCTCAATAAGGTTAACAGCTGATTTCTTGCCAGAAATCATGACAGCTAGAAGGCAGTGGGATGTCATATTCAAAGTGCTAAAAGAAAAAGACTGTTAATCAAGAATTCTACATCCAGAAAAACTAGCCTTCAAAAATGAAAGAAGAGAGATGTACGCTGGATGCGGTGGTTCACGCCTGTAATCCTAGCACTCTGGGAGGCTGAGGCGGGTGGATCGCTCAAGGTCAGGAGTTCGAGACCAGCCTGAGTGAGAGCGAGAACCTGTCTCTACTAAAAGTAGAAAGAAATTATCTGGACAACGAAAAATATATATAGAAAAAATTAGCCAGGCATGGTGGCACATGCCTATAGTCCCAGCTACTCAGGTGGGTGAGGCAGGAGGATTGCTTGAGCCTAGGAGTTTGAGGTTGCTGTGAGCTAGGCTGACGCCATGGCACTCTAGCCCGGGCAACAAAGCCAGACTCTGTCTCAAAAAAAAAAAAAAAAAAAAGAGTGATGTCAGTGAAAATGACAGAATAGGTAGCTCCAAGGTTTGTCTGTCTACAGAAACACCTAAAAAAGGAGTAAAAACTGCCAAAACTCTGGAAAATAGCCAAGGGTTTATAGCAACCAAGTGAACACTGAATCAAGATAGAGACAAACTTAAAAAGGTAGGAAAGCTTATCAAAAAGACCAACCAACCAACAAACCAACCAACAAACATACTGGTGAGGATGTGGAGAAAGGGGAGGTCTTATACACCATTGGTGGGAATATAAATTAGAACAACCATATGGACGGCAGTATGGAGGTTCCTCAAAAAATTAAAAATAAAACTCCCATATGATCCAGCAATTCCACTGCTGGGTATATATCCAAAGGAAATGAAATCAGTATGTTGAGGTGATATCTGCACTCCCATGTTTATTGCAGCACTTTTCACAATAGCCAAGATATGGAAGCAACCAAAATGATCATCAACGGATGACTGGATTTTTAAAACGTGGCATATATACACACAATAGCATACTATTCAGACATGAAAAAGAAAGAAATCCTGTCATATGCAGCATGGATGAACCTAGAGGATGTTATATTAAGTGAAATAAGCCAAGTACAGAAGAACAAACACTGTATAATTTCGCTCATATGTGGAATCTAAAAGTTGACTGGTAGAAATAGAGAGTAAAATGGTGGTTACTGGAGGCTGGGGAGAGTGGGGAGGGGGAATGGAGAGAGGTTGGTTCATAGGTACCAAGTTACAGTTAGATAAGAGGAATAAGTTCTGGTGTTCTGTTGCATAGTAGGGTGATTATATACAACAATATGTACTGTACACTTCAAAATAGCTAGAAGAGAGATTTTGAATGTTGTCACCTCAAAGAAATGAAACACATTTGAGGTTATAGATATGGTAGTTATCCTGATTTGATCATTACACAAGCATATATGTATTGAAACATCACACTGTACCCCATAAATATGTACAATTATTATATGTCAATCAAAAACAAAAGAAACAAACCAAACCAAAATCTATAAAAAAATCTACAGCAAACATTATACTTAATGGTGAGAAACTTGATGCTTTCCTGCTAAGATCAGGAAAAGAGGCAGTCGTGTACACTTTTGCCACTCCTATTTAACATCATACCGGAAGTCTTGGCTAATGCAATAAAACAAGAAAAAGAAATAAATTTGCACAGGCTGGAAAGGAAGAAATAAGACTGTCACTGTACGTGTGTGTGTGTGTGTGTGTGTGTGTATGTACACACAAAATTTTCTGTATGTATTTATATATATAGAAACTTTTGTTATATTTTTACTTGCTCTTGTCCCACTTTCCTCCAAGAATGGTGATGATCTGGAAGACGGTAGCCCACCTTACCAATGTGGGACCCTGGTCCCTGGTTCCTGAGGCAGCAGAGCAGACGTTGTTCTTAAAGAAGTGTGTTGGTCTGTTTTCATCCGAGGGCTGTTTGAAGGACTGATGGAAGGTGATTGCGTTTGTTTTACCGAACGTGGAATCTCCTCAATGCAGAAAGATGGCTATGCAGGAGGAATTTCTTACAAACATTGAAAGGCATATGAACAACCTACTGCTGCCTGGGGTGAGAAAAAAAAAAGCAAGAAAGAAAAGAAAAAGAAAAAAAGCAGTTGAGGCAAACAGGGGACATGCTGAAAGCCAGGAAGGGAAAATTTTTGGTAAATTAGGGCATTGAGAAACTCCTGTGCATATGGAGGAATTCGGGAAGCCACACTTGCCCAGGGTAGGACAAATACTTAGAAAAGACCTGAGAAGATCCCAAGCTTGCTTTCACCTCTACCTGATCTTTAGGCTCAGTGCAAGCAGGAAGTGAAGACTAAAGTAGAGTTGTAAATATTAATATTGAAGGAGCACCCCAACACAGAGCCATCTGAAGACTAGAAGAGTCTTTCTTCCTTCCTTCCTTCCTTTCCTTTCCTCTTTTCTTTTCTTTTTTCTTTCCCTTTCTTGTTAAATATGCTCAAAGAGCTAAAGGAAATCATGGACAAAGAGCTAAAGGAAGCCAGGAGAACAATGTCGTAACAAAGAGAATATCAACAAAAAGACAGACATTATAAAAAGGAGCAAAATAGAAATTCTGGGGCTGAAAAGTACAGTAGTTGAAATGAAATATTAACTAGAGGATCCAGTAACAGGGTTGAGCAGGTAGAAGAAAGAATGAGTGAACTTGAAGACAGGTCAATTGAACTTACTCATTCTGAGGAACAGAAAGGAAAAAGAATGAAGAAGAATGAACAGAGCTTAAGAGACCTGTGGGACACCATCAAACATACATACAATACAGGTTCCAGAAGGAAAGAAAAGAGAATGAGGCAGAAAGAATATTTGAAGAAATAATGGCCAAAAAAATCCCAAATTTGATGAAAGAGATGAATATACATATCTAAAAATTCTAACAAATTCCAAGGAGAAACATGAAAATATCCACACTAAGACACATTATAATCAAACTGGCAAAACCAAATTCAAAAAGAAAATCTTGAAGGCAGCAAGAGATAGATAGTTTGTCTCATATAAGGAGCCTCAATAAGATGAATAGCTAATTCTCAGAAATTATGGAGGCCAGAAGGCAGTGAAATGACATGTTTAAAATACTGAAAGAAAAGTACTGTCAACTAGAAATTCTATATCCAGCAAAACTATCCTTCAAAATTGAAGAGGAAATTAAGATTATTTCAGATAAACAAGAATGAGGGAGTTGTTGTTAGTAGACCTGCCCTAAAAGAAATGATAAAGATAGTCCTTTGGGTAGAAATGAAATAAGACAGTAACTTGAAGCTGTACAAAGAAATAAAGAACACTGGTAAAGCAACTACATAGATAAATACAAAAGCCAGTATTATTGTATTTTTGGTTTGTAACTCTTTTTCTAATATGATTTAAAATACCAATGTTATAGTTAATGGGTACAAAATGTATAAAAGAGTAACTTAACAACAACAAAAACTTAAAAGAGACAGATGGAGCTATATAGGAGCAGAATTGTTATAAACTATTGAAGCTAAGATTGTATTAATGAAAAATAGATTGTTATAAGTTTAAGTTTACCCTTGTGATACCAAGGGTAACCACTAAGAAAACAACCAGAAACTATACAGAAAAGGAAATGAGAAAGGAATCAAATGGTACATTACAAAAGGATCAGTTAAACACACGAAAAAGCAGCAATGGAAGAATTGAGGGAAAAAGTATGACATACAGAAAACGAATGACAAAATGGCAGAAGTATGTCCTTTACCAGTAATTACTTCAGATGTAAGTGGATTACACTGTCCAATTAGAAGGCAGAGATTGGCAGAAAGGATTTTAAAAATCCAACTATATGCTGTCTGTAAGAAATTCACTTTAGATCCAAAGATACAAATAGGTTGAAAGTGAAACTATGGAAAAAGATATTCCATGCTAATAGAAACCAAAAGACAGCTGGGTGACTGCACTAATATCAGACAAAATAGACATTAAGGCAAAAACTATTGTAAAAGACAAGGAAGGACGTTATATTGACAAAACAGTAAATTCATCAAGAAGATAAAACAATTTTCCTTTAGTATATAGGGAGTGTTCTCCAGGGTAGACCATATGTTAGACCATAAAACAAATCTCAATAAATTAAAAAAATTATTGAAATCATACTAAGTATCTTCTATGGCAAAAATAGAATGAAACTGGTAATTAGTCACAAGGAAAACTGGACATTTTTGAATGTGAGTAAATTAAACAACACGCTCTTAGACAACCAATAGGTCAGAGAAGAAATCATAAGGGAAATTAGAAAATGCTTTAAAATGAATGAAAGTGAGAATACAATGTTACAGAATTTATATGATACAGTAAAAGTAGCGCTCGGATGGGAATTTATACCTATAAATACTCACATTAGAAAAGAAGAGGCTGGGCGCGGTGGCTCACACCTGTAATCCTGGCACTCTGGGAGGCCAAGGCAGGAGGATCACTTGAGCCCAGGAATTCGAGACCATCCTGAGCAAGAGCGAGACCCCGTTTCTACAAAAAAGTAGAAAAATTAATCTGGTGTTGCACACGTCTGTAGTCCCAGCTACCAGGGAGGCTGAGGCAAGAGGGTTGCTTAAGCCCAGGAGTTGGAGGTTGCAGTTGCAGCAACTGCCACTGTGCTCTAGCTCGGGCGACAGAGCGAGACCCTGTCTCAAAAAAAAAAAAAAAAAAAAAAGAAAGATCTCATATCAACAACCTAACTTGGTGTTTAAAGAACTAGAAAAAGAAAGCAGACTAAACCCAAAGCTAGCAAAAGGAAGGAAATTAAAAAGATTAGAGTGAGGTAAAATAGGGAATAGAGAAACAATAGAGAAAAAAAATAAAATCAAAAGTTGGTTATTTGAAAAGATCAGTTGACAAGCCTTTAGCTAGACTGACTAAGAAAAATAAGAGAAGATTCAAATCACTAATGTCAGAAATAGAAGTTAGGATATTACTTCTGACCCTGTAGAAATAAGGGTTAGAGAAGAATAGAATAAGCAATTATACACCAACAAATTAGATAATGTAGATGAAATGGACAGCACCCAAACTGACTCAAGAAGAAACAGAAAACAGACTATCAGAACATACAGATAATAAGAGATGGACTTAGTAATCAAAACCCTCC
Organism: Indri indri; assembly: GCA_004363605.1. NCBI lineage: Eukaryota > Metazoa > Chordata > Mammalia > Primates > Indriidae > Indri > Indri indri. The sequence goes on along the minus strand of RJWJ010028333.1, from coordinate 15,084 downwards.
CAAAAAAGAAAAGCCCAGGACCAAATGGCTTCACTGGTGAACTCTACCAGTCATTTAAAGAAAGATTAACATTAATTCTTCTCAAACTCTACCAAAAAAATAGGAGAGGGAAGAATTTTGAGCTCATCCATGAGACCAGCATTACTCTGACACCAAAGCCAGACAAGGACATCACAAGAAAAGAAAACTAGACAAATATCCCTTTTGAATACAGATGCAAAATCCTCACTGAGATACTTATAAACTGGATCCAGCAGCATACTTAAAAAGATTGTACACCATGACCAACTGGGGTTTATCTCAGGAATATAAGGGTGATTCAAAATAAAAAAAAAAAAACCCAATTAATGTAATACAGTAGTAGAATGAAGGAAAAATCCACATAATCATCTCAGTTGATGCAGAAAAAGTATTTGATAAAATCCAGCGACCTCTCATGATTAAAAAAAAAGTAAACTGGGAATAGAAGGGAAATTCCTTAACCTAATAAAGCACATTTATGAAAAAACCCACAGCTAACATCATCCTTGATAGTGAAAGACTGAAAATGTTCCCCCTAAGATTAGGAATCAGACAAAGATGCCTGCTTTTACCACTATTCAACATTGTACCGAAAGTTTTAGCCAGAGTAATTAGACCAGAAAAAAAATCACCTATATTGGAAAGGAAGAAGTAAAACCACAGGCATACCTCAAAGATATTGCTGGTTCGGTTCCAGACCATCACAATGAAGAGAATATCACCATAAATGAGTCACACGAATATTCTGGCTTCCCATATAAAAGTTATGTGTAGGCCGGATGTGGTGGCTCATGGCTATAATCCCAGCATTTTGGGAGGCTGAGGAAGGAGGATCGCTTACTTGGCACCAGGAGTTCGAGACCAGCCCAGACAACATAGGGAGACCCCATCTCTATAAAAAATTTAAAAATTAGCCAGGTGTGCTGGCATGTGTCTGTGTAGTCCTAGCTACTAGGGAGGCTGAGGCGGGAGGATTGCGTAGGCTCAGGAGTTTGAAACTGTGGTGAGTTATGATTGGGCCAGTGCACTCCAGCCTGGGTTAAATAGAGTGAGACCCTGTCTTAAAAAAAAAAAAAATTATGTGTATACTATACTGTGGTCTATTAAGTATGTAATAGCATTATGTCTGAAAAATATACATAATTAAAAATACTTTCTTGCCAAAAAATGCTAGCAATTAACTGAGCCTTTAGCCAGTCATAATCTTTTTGCTGGTGGAGTGTCTTATTTCAATGTCGATGGCTGCTGACTGATCGGGGTGGTGGTAGCTGCAGGTTGGGGTGGCTATGGCAGCTTCTTAAAATAAGACAACAATGAAGTTTGCCACAATGATTGACTCTTCCTTTCATGAAAGGTTTCTCTGTAACATGCGATGCTGTTTGATAGTGTTTTACCCACAGTAGAACTTCTTTCATGAATTTAGGAGGGACACAAACATTCAAACCAAAGCAGATGTGTTAGGCCGGTCGCGGTGGCTCACACCTGTAGTCCTAGCACTCTGGGAGGCTGAGGTGGGTGGATCGTTTGAGCTCAGGAGTTTGAGACCAGCCTGAGCAAGAGTGAGACCCCGTCTCTACTAAAAATAGAAAGAAATTAGCTGGACAACTAAAAATATATAGAAAAAATTAGTGGGGCGTGGTGGCGCATGCCTGTAGTCACAGCTACTCAGGAGTCTTGAGGCAGGAGGATCGCTTAAGCCCAGGAGTTTGAGGTTGCTGTGAGCTAGGCTGACACCATGGCACTCTAGCCTGGGCAACAGAGTGAGACTCTGTCTCAAAAAAAAAAAAGGAAAAAAAATTTTCAAAGCAGATATGTTAATTAAGTCGATTATGGTAATCACTACCCAGTGTATACATTTGTCAGTCATTACATTGTGCACCTTGAATGTATTCAATCTTTATGTGTCAATTAATACTTTAAAATTAAAGAAACCAAAAAATAAAATAAATAAAAAATGCCCCCAAAACAAAATTGGATTCAATCATTTCAAACCCTGCTGTTGCTTTTCAACTAAGCTTCTGTAATATTGTAAATGCTTTGTTGTCATTTCAACAGTGTTCACAGCATCTTCACCAGGAGTAGGCTCCATCTCAAGAAACCACTTTCTTTGTTCATCCATGAGAAGTAACTCCTCATCCGTTCAGGTGTGATCGTGAGACTGCAGCGATTCAGCACACCTTGAGGCTCCACCTCTAGTTCCAGTTCTCTTGCTGTTCCCACCACATCCGCAGCTCCTTCCTCCACTGAAGTCTTGAACCCCTTCAAGTCATCCATGAGGAGGGTTGGAGTCAACTTCTTCCAATTCCTGTTAATGTTGACATTTTGACCTTCTCCCATGAATCACAAATATTCTTAATGGCACCTAGAATGGCGAATCCTTTCCAGAAGGTTTTCACTTTACTTTGCCCAGTTCCATCAGTGGAATCACTATCTATGGCAGCCATAGCCTTATGAAATATATTTCTTAAATAATAAGACTCGAAAGTTGAACTGACTCCTTGATCCATGTGCTTCAGAAGGGATGTTGTGTTAGCGGCATGAAAACAATGTTAATCTCCTTGTACATCTCCATCAGAGCTCTTGGGTGACTAGGGGCATTGTCCATGAGCAGTAATATTTTGTAAGGAATCTTTTTTTCTGAACAGTAGGTGTCAACAGCGGGTTTAAGATATAAAGTAAACCATGCTGTAAACAGATGTGTGGTCATCTAGCCTTTGTTGTTCCATTTCTAGGGCAGAGTAGATTAGCATAATTCTTGAGGGCCCTAGGATTTCCACAGTGGTAAATGAGCACTGGCTTCAATTTAAAGTCACTAGTTACATTAGACTCTCACGAGAGAGTCAGCCTATCCTCTGAAGCTTTGAAGCCAGGCATTGACTGCTCTAGCTAGGAAAAGTCCTAGATGGCATCTTCTTCCAATAAAAGGCTGTTTGTTGACATCGCAGCCTGCTGTCGAGTGCAGCCACCTTCATCCGTCGCCTTAGCTGGACCTTCTGGATAACTCGCTGCAGCAGCTGCCTCAGCGCTTGCTGCTTCGCCTTGTGTTTTCTCTTACGGAGATGGCTTCTCTCCTCAAACCTCACGAACCAGCCTCACATTTGCCTTCTGCAGCTTCCTCAGCCCTCTCAGCCTTCATAGAATTGAAGAGAATTGGGCCTTGCTCCAGAAGGGAGTGTTGTGGTGGGTTCGATCTTCTATCCAGAGCGCTCAAGCTCTTTCCATATCAGCAACATGGCTGTTTCGCTTTCTTAGCACTCATGTGTTCCCTGGAGTAGCACTTTTAATTTCCTTGAGAACTTTCCTTTGCAGTCACAACCTGGCTACCTGTTGGAGCAGGAGGCTTGCCTTTTGGCCTGCCTCTTGGCCTGCCTCGGCTTTCAACATGCTTTCCTCACTAAGCTTAATCATTTTTAACTTTTAGTTTAAAGTGAGAGACATGCGAGTCTTCCTTTCACTTAAACACTCAGAGGCCACTGTAGGGTTATTAGCTGGCCTAATTTCAATATTGTGGTATCTCAGGGAACAGGGAGGCCCAAGGGGAGGGAGAGAATTAGGGGAACAGCTGATCAGTGGAGCAGTCGGAACATACACATTTATTAATATTAAGTTCGCTATCTTATGTGGGTGTGGTTCATGGCACCTCAAAACAGTTACAATAGTAACATCAAGGTCCCAGATCACCATAAGAGATATAAGACCTTCCAGAAAACTGTAGTAATCAAGGCAGAGTGATGATGCATGGATGGACAAATAGGCCCATGGAATGGAACAGAACATGCAGAAACAGAACCTGGCTCCTGCGGGAGCCTGGTATGGGTCAGATGGCACCACAGGTGAGTGGTGAAAGGTAGATTCTTCATTAAATGGTACTGGGACAATTGGTTATCAACATGGAGGGAAAATACAATTGATTTTCTATCTCATAGCATACACAGCTGAATTAAAGACCTAACTCAAAAGCAAAACTTTAACATTTTTAGAAACAAATATAGGGGAATATTTACATGGTCTCAAGGAGGGAATGATTTCTTAAGATATAAAATAAATTATGAAGAAAAGTTTTGGTAAATTTGATTCCATTAAAATTTTAAATTCGAAGACCATTAAAAAGGTGAAACGTCAGGGTGAGAGAAGGTCTTTGTTACACATGTAGCAGGTAAAGCATTAGGATTCAGAATCTGTAAAAGGTGTCTTCCAACTCAATAAGAAAAAGACAGAACAATACAGCAGAAAATTTGGCGAAGATTAGAAACAGGTAATTCACAATTTAAACGTATAAAAAGATGGCAATCTCATTAATAGAGAAATGAAAATTAAAAAATAAGATACTATTTCATATTGATCAGATTGACAGTGGAAGTATTAGAAATTAAGTCTTAAAAATTAAGAAGTCTGACAGTGGAAGTATTGGCCAGGATGTAGAACAATAGGAACATTGATGATATTAAAGTAAATTGGTTCAATCACTTCAGAAAACAGTTCATCAAAATCTAGTGAAGTTGCAGATGCTCATATCCTACAGCCCAGTAATTTCCACTCCTAGGTATATAACTGAGAGAGGCTTTGCACATGTGTACAATAAAATGAAGTTGCTGAGATCTCTTAAAAATGTGAATCAGTTCAGATCACTCCTTTGCTCAAAATCCTCCAAGGCTGAGATTAAAGTCCTTGGAGGACTTTTATGGTCCGCCTCTCCAGCCGCATCTCCTGCGCTGCTCTCCCTCTTTCTGTTCCAGCCATGCTAACTTTGCTGTTCCTCGAGCAGCCTCCTTTTCACCCTCATCAGGGCTCTTGGATTCGCCTTTCCCCAACTTCCTGGCAGCATTCTCCTAGTTTGAATTTTGGCTTCATTTCTGGCTTCAGCGAGACTTCTGTTGACCACCTTTTCTAAAATAGCTTCCAGGACTGTTTCTCCCCGACCTGACCAGTCCCTCTGTCTCCTTTGGCCAGTTTATTTTCTTTCCTACCCGACGTTACATTCCATATGTATCTGTTTAAGCGCTTATTTCCGTCTCCTCTATTGTAAGCTTCCCAGGGCTGGGCATTTTCCGGTGTCTGAAACGGCGCTTGCTTGGCGCATGGTCAGCGCACAATCGAAGCTGTTCCAATGAGTGAGTGAATGGATTTGTGTGACAGTCAGCTTGATAATGAAACACTCAGATGACTCAAAAAGTACCTCTTGATAAAAGCAAAGCCATTGGAGTTGCCGATGCTTGAGGAGAATTTGATTGGTTCATAAGGTGTAAAAGTGAAAAGAAGAGCAGATTATTCTTCAGAAACAGATTTTAAGTATGTGTAATTAATAGATTAAATAGAAGTAGATATTTGAATATTTCATCTATGCTCCTTATATAGTTTGTATACTCGGATTGGCCAGAAAACTCTGGGGATCTTCTCTTGGGAAACCTCATATTGAGGCTTCCTGACACATCGAGTTGCTGTACACTGGGGCCCATGCAGTAATTCTGTCTGTCATTCAGTCATTTCCAGGCACCCGGGGTCAAACCTATCCCTGGGCTCAGGGCCGCCGGGTAGGGAGGACACCGAAGGGGAAGGGATTCAGGCACACTGAGCGTCTGCCGGGTGCCGGCGACTCCGCCTGGGTTTCTCTCTCATGCGGGAGACTTAGCACCCCTCTCCACACCTGATTGGGTGGCCCAGGCAGGGAGAGGGCCAGAACTCCAGGGCTCTGCAGCTTGGTCTGACCCCTCCAACCCTTGCTACCCCTGCAGATCTCGGAGATCATCTTTGTGTCCATCTACAGCTCTGAGTTTTCCATGAAGGTCTATGTGGACCCCCTTGACTACTGGAAGGATGGCTACAACCTGCTGGACGTGGTCATCATTATCATCATCTTCATCCCCCACGCCCTCCACGAGATCAAGGGGAAACACCACCCCCACCTGCACATCGCCGACGGCATGCAGTCCCTGCGCATCCTCAAGCTCATCCCCTACAGCCAGGGCATCCGGGTGAGTGCCCTGGGGGTGCCATGGTGTTGGGAGGGCAGGCTGGTAGGGCCCGTTTGTCCACCAGCCCCTGGGGAAATAATGACTCTACTACTATCTTCCAGTTATTGAGTCCTACTATGTGGCAGGTTGATTTACCAATATTATTTCATTTAATCTTACAACAATGGTAAGAAAAGTATTATTAGCTCCATTTTACAGATGCAGAAATTGAGGCCCAAGGTCACCCAGTGTTTAAATGTGAGAGCCGAGATTTGAAAGGTGTGTCTGACTCCAGAGGCCATCTGAACTTTTCCTCTCTTCTGTGCTGGAAAGTGATGGAGTTTCTTCAGCTACAGATCCTTTGACCTACACCCAGGAGTCTCCAGCTTTTTGGGGACCTTGGCCACTAGTCGCTTTCCCAAACAGCTGAAAATCTGCTTCTCTTGATGGGAATAGTCTCATTACTTTGTTAAGGCAGCTCTGGAAGTGCTGTGCATGCTGAGAAGTCTCTCTGGGTTGCTGAAAGTCATGGAGTGACCAGCCTTTCGTAGACTCAGGTTTCAGAACAAACCTCAGGGCTGACCCCTTGCACTCAACCATGCCCTCAGGCATCTGACCTATGTGCAGTGTGTTTGCCCTGGCTCTGCACCCAGTATCCTTGCTTCTCCAGGAAGGGGCTGGTCTGGACCTATTTGTGTTAGCGCATGTCAGCCTATCCTGCTGAGAGACCGCCCCCAGCCCAGGGCTGTGTGGCTGCTGCCGAGGGCCTGGGCCCCACACTCAAGGCACCCCAGGCTGGCTGGAGAAGAGAAAGAGAATGTTGGAGAGCCCCCCCGCCACGCACCCACAGGCATTCATTTCTTGCTCTCATGCAGTCGCGTGCCTGTGTGTGTCCCCTCCCAGACAGTACAGTCCCGCCCTCCCTCTCCTTTTCTTTACGGCCAGGCTTCGGGAAAAAGGTGTCTGTACTGCCAGTCCCCACTTCCTCGTCTGTCACTTATGCCCTGGCTTCTTTCCCTCCACTCCAGAGTCATTAGACTCTCAGAGGTTGCCAACAACCTCCTTGTCACCAAATCCAGTGGCCATTTTCCTTGGCTTCCTCGTCACTGCCTTCTCTTGGTGTTCCTCCAGCCTGACTTCTTGGGTGCATATTTTTCTTTGCCTGGCCCATAAGCGTTGTTTTCTCAGGACCGTTCCTGAGTTCTCTGTCTCTTCTCCCTCTGGTTGTTCTCTTGAGGTGATCTCTTCCGCTTGCCAGGTTCTGCGCTTGCCTGCACCTCTCTCCTTGACCTTCAGACCCAGCTGCCCCTTATGTCTCACAGGCTCCTCAAGCTCGGTGTGTAAACTGGAAGCCATCACTTGCCCCCTCCCCAACCTCAAATCCAAAATCCTGGCGCCTCTTCTGGTACTTTGTCTCTTGGTGAGGAGTGTTCCCCAGCCCATTCAGTTCCCGGGTCATAAATCCGAGTGTCAGCTTTGACTCCTCTCTCAGAGTCTTGTCGTGTAGACTCCTAAACAGCTACTGACTTGTCCACATCTTTTCATCACTGTCACCTTCAGTCTTTACCTGGATTCCTGCAATGGCTTCCCACAGAGCTGAAAGCCCCGAGCAGAAGTGGCCCAGAAGCTAGGGGGCATCTCTAAAGTGTGCATCAAATCATGACACTCTCTGTTTCGGACCTGTGAGCAGCTGCCCTGTTCACAGGCTAGAGACAGATCCTATAATGCAGCGGTCCCCAACCTTTTTGGCACCAGGAACCAGTTTCATGGAAGTCAATTTTTCCAGGGGGTTGGCAGGGTGGTTTCAGGATGAGTCAAACGCATTACATTTGTTGTGCAGTCAAACTTCTCTGCTAATGATAATCTGTATTTGCAGCCGCTCCCCAGCGCTGGCATCACCGCCTCGGCTCCACCTCAGGTCATCAGGCATTAGGTTCTCATGGGGTGTGCCCAGCCCAGATCCCGCGCATGCGCAGTTTACAGCAGGGTCCTGCTCCTGTGAGGATCTAATGCTGCTGCTGACCTGACAGGAGGCGGAGCTTATGTGTGATGTGAGCAATGGGGAGCGGCTGTAAACACAGATGAAGCTTTGCTCACCTGGCCTCTGCTCACCTCCTGCTGGGCAGCCCCGTTCCTAACAGGCCACAGACTGGTACCAGCCCACAGCCCAGGGCTGGGGAGCACAGCTGTAATGTATCCTAGAAGGAGGAGAGGGGAGTGCTGACGTGCTGTGCGTGGGCGTCAGTAGGGATGAGAGTAAGGCAGGTGGACAGGAGGGAAGACTGCAGGTGCCTGGGTGTTCAGTGCCAGGTGGTGGGCACCGCAGAGCAAGGGAGTAACGGGACCGTGGGAAGCACAGCCCAGTTTCTCCAGGTGTCGGCCACCAAGGGAACAGGGGCCAGGAGTGCCACCAGGGTTACCAGATGGAAAGGCCTGGAAGATGGTGGGTCATTCGTAAAGATGCCAGAGGTCCCCAGGATGATAGCAGGATGGGGTGGAAAGTAGTAGGTGGTGATCCTGGAGGCAGAGACGTGGAGGTGTGGGGAGGAGTGGGAGGCTGGGAGGTCGGCCCTGCCCAGAAGCAGAGGGTCTGCCCGTGGAGGCGGGCTCCGAGGATAGCGCAGCGGTGGCCCCTGGAGCTGAGGGCCGTGGGGAATAGGCAGCCTGTGTGGAGAGGGTGCTGGGGAGTGATGTCCTCGGGTAAGAGAGGACTTTCAAGTGAGGCCAGGAGAGAGGTCACTGGAATGAGGGTACCAGAGGCCTGTGGCAGTCATGTGAGGAGGGCGTGGTGGGCAGTGGGCTGAGGGAGAGGAAGCCCAGGGCTGTGCAGGGAGGAGAGAAGCAGAAAAGACTGGGGGCAGGAGGAGCTCCTGTCTGGGAAGGAAGGGCATTACCCGGATGGCACCTGGTGAGGCCGAGGGCACCAGCTGCCTATCGAGTGCACCTGTCTTGGCTGCATTATGGCAGCCTGGTTGGAAGACAAAGGCCTGGAGGTGCTGGGGCTGAGGGCCTGGCAGGGGCAGCTCATCCTTCCAGCCCAGGGAACCTCCCTGCAGGCCTGCTCTATCCCAGAGCAAGCCAGGCCTGCTTGGTGACTGCAGGCCCTGCTTGTCCTTTGGTCCTTGTAGACATGCCCAGACCTGTGGATATGCAGACACGGCATGTACCCAAACATGTACCCCATGTTTGGCCTCAGGGTTTTTCTGTCATTAAGCAGAGCCTTGTATCCACAGTGGTTCCCTGGGGATCACCAGCCACCCTGGCTGTGGCTCTCCTGTAGCCTTTGGGATGTCATGGGACCCTGGATCACATGCTCTCTGTATGCCGTCCAGGGGGAGCGGTAGCTGCTGAAGGTGGGGACTTTCACCTCTGTGCTAGTTTCTATTAGTTGAAGTCTACAGGTCCCATTAAAGGGCTTACTTCTCAATGCCCAGAGCTGACACGCTGGGACAGTCCTGGCTCCCGACTCCTGATTAATTAAAATGACACTCGGCCTTCTGCTTCATGGTGATAAGCCTGCACCATGAGGAAACAGTTCCTTGCTGTTTCGCACAGAGAGAGGTTCTGTTAGCTGGGCACCGCTGCTCCTCCTGTTCACCCTCACTGCAGCCTTAAAACAACCTTCAGATGCCAGGCTGTGGTGTGAGTCCCAGTCTCCCCTGCCTCCCTGCCTCCTCCTGGGGCTGGATTGTTTCCTGCACATCCAAGGGACTGTGCAGGAGGGCTCCCTCAGAGCACTTGCCATGCCTGGAGTCCTTTCCACACCCAGAATGCCCCAGGGCCTAGAGGACAGCTGTGGCTTGACCCAGACCCCAGGAGAGCTGAACTGGGCACTGGGAATTGCTTCCTTAAAGAATCTGGGAATTCAAAGTCAGGCATCCACTGGGGGCCAGGCTGCAGGCCTCAAAAGCCCAGGACTTCCATAAAGAAGGAGCTATTAGTCTAAGGGGATCTGGACAACCATTCCCCGGGATGGTTTTTGCACCTTTCTGGACTGCACACTAACAAGGCCTGCTTGGATTGTGCTTTAAGAACTTGGCCAAGACTAGCTGTTGGGAGTTCTGCATGGGGCTTCCCAGAGAGCATGACCTTTTCTGCGCTGCCACACTCAGCGTTGTTGGGCTGGCTTGGAGGTGGAAGACCGAGCAGGCCTATCGCCCCAACCCTTCTGCATGTGTCTCAAGTTCTACTATGCGACACTCCCCACTTCCGGCTATGCAAACCCGATGGGCAGATGGGATACTATTGTAGCATTTCTCATGAGGACTTACTGCTTTAGTCTTACTAGTTTTGGGCAAAGAGGTTTACCTCTCTGTAGCAGGGAGGAAGGCAAATTTTTTTTTACATCTCAGCTGTTTTGCAATTAATCCAATAAAACTGATTTTCTTCCCCCAAGGACAGGAGGGAGGCGTCAGGCGTGCGTTCACCCTTGCAGGCAGCCGCCAGACTAGTGCCCGTGCAGGGCAGCCTCTCTGCTTCGTCACTTACCCCAAACTGTCCAAACTTCACTGTCCTGTATCTTAGCTCTAAGTTCCTCCTTTTCTAGTGCTAAGTGGTATCATGGGGCAAAGGGCTTGGGAGTTGGTCCCAACTCTGCCATTGTATTGAAGTATGATCCTGGCCAAGACATTTGCTTCTCCGAGCCTCTGACTCCTCATTGTGAAATGGGAAGAACGAAAACGCCTGCCCACCTTGAAATGATGTCTGTGAAACATCATGGAGCACCGACTCCACGCCAACCTCCAGGGCAGAGAGAACGAAGAGGAGCCCTATGCCGCACTCCCCAGGAATGGGCAGTGTAAACAAATGGGCAGAAATAAACAAATGCCTAGTTCATGGGGGAAGACTGCAGTCTCAAGACAGAGACCAGCTTCCTCCAGAAGGGATGGAGGGCCACATTCCCCTCATTCTCACTCCATTCTCACTCCCAGGGTGGCTCCCTCAGTCCTCCTGGACCTGGGGCAAAGAGCGTTCAAGGCTGGCCCTCAGCTGCGAAGCAGGAGCACGACACTGTAGGGTGAGAATGGAGCCAGGGTGGGGTTCGAGTGGAGTGCTCGGTGCTGATGGGGAGGCTACCCTTGACCTGAGGCAGCACACACAGTAGGGGCCCACAGGTGGCTGAAGGTAGATGCCAGACATTGGCAAACCACTGTTAGATTGATCCAGCACGTGATCTTGGCACAGTTGATTCATTTCATTCACTCATTCATCCATCCATCCATTCAACCAGCCAACACTTACTGAGCATCTGCCATGTGCCAATCATGACACCATTGCTGGGGCTATCTATGACCTGGGCAGAACCGACCTCTGTCCTCTGAGACCACCCAGCCTGGTGCCCTTGCCTACTGTAGTTGTCCTTCCTTGCAGAGGCTCCTCACTGCCGTGGGGCAGACAGTCTACACCGTGGCCTCTGTGCTCCTCCTGCTCTTCATCCTGATGTACATCTTTGCCGTCTTGGGCTTCTGCCTGTTTGGAGTTCCAGAGAGGGGCGACCACGATAACTGGGGGAATCTGGCTGTAGCTTTCTTCACCCTCTTCAGTTTGGCCACGGTACTGTGTTTGGAGCAGTGGTGAGAGGGACTGCCCGGGTGGAATGAGCATAAGGACACGCCGGGGCTCCCGTGGGGCCCTGCCCATGTTCGGGTACTTGGCTGGCCCAGGGAGGCTGGGGCTGGCCCCACTCAGAGGCCAGTGTCCTGGACAGGGATCTGTCTCTGTCTCTAATCTGGTGACTCCTTAGAGCATTCCCATATGTCTCACAGGGTCATAAAACTTCTCAAAGAGTTCTCAAATGATAATACATTTAGATTAATTTATAAATGAAACCCATGTCACATAGCCTTTTGGGGAACGGACTACCACAAATCCACCCAGAGGAAGCACACAAAGCCCAAGTCTAGGAGTCTAGATTCTACTGGACTCTGGAAAGAGTGGTGTCTTTTCCAAGGTTGGCCTGGCAGAGAGGCGGTATCTTTGGGGGGAGGTTGGGAGGCCTTGAGAGAAGAGAGCCCAAGACCTACCGGCCAGCAGTGTGTCCTCCCAGTGGTGCGTCCACCCAGCGGCGCCTGGCCTTCCTGGGCCTCCTTGCATGGGCTGGAGCCGGTGGCTTGGGGAGGTTGTGAAGGGCCGATGAGGAGGCAGAGGCATCCTCCTCCTCAGCGGGGCTGGGGCAGGCAGAGCCCTGTGGACTGGGACTCCCAGAGCACAGGTGAGAAGGAGGCCCACCCCTTTGGGCCTTGGTCCTCAGCATTCCCTCCCCTGCCTGGGCAGGTCGATGGCTGGACAGACCTGCAGGAGCAGTTGGACAATCGGGATTTTGCTGTGAGCCGGGCATTCACCGTCATCTTCATCTTGCTTGCCTCTTTCATCTTCCTTAGCATGTTCGTGGGCGTGATGATCATACACACTGAGGTGAGGCTGTGCTCGTGAGGATCGGAGGTCAGGGTAGGTGTGGCAGGTGGAGTTATGGGCCAGGTCTCCAGGGAGTCTTCCGAGCTGTGCCTCCCTCCTGACGTGGGGGCGAGCTGGTAGAGGGGCCCTTCCTCACCGGGCCCAACTCTCCTCCCTGAGCCGACGCACTTGCCTGGCCTTGCAGTGGGGGCCAACGAGACAGGGCTTGGGACGCCTCTGCAGCCGCATTTGGCAGCTTGAGCGGGGCTGGTCCTGTGTGTGGGAGGGCCCCTGCTGAGGGCCCGTGCAGCAGCGCAGTGTAGGAGAGAAGAAAGACTGGGGGTGGTGTGTATCGCGACCTGCCCCAGCCTTCAACATCCCCACTCTCTAGGACTCCATCAAGAAGTTTGAGCGGGAGCTGATGCTGGAGAGGCACACGATGCTCATGGAAGAGAAGCAGGTGATCCTGCGGCGGCAGCAGGAGGAGGTCAGCAGGCTGATGCAGACACAGGTGGGTAACGGCGCGGCAGGGAGACAGATGGGGCTGACTGAGTAGTCAGAAGGAGGGGTCTTGGGGCCTGCGTAGAGGGCAGGTAGCCTCAGGGATCTGTGGCCTTAGGTAGGGCAGGTACCTTCCCCCTGCATTTCCAGAGTCAGGTTTTACTCCCTGCATTTTTGTTTCTCGGAACCTCTTGGAGTGCTGGGTGCTGTGATTACGACGTCTCCCTCTGTGGGCAGAACGTCCCTTTGGGGCCAGGCAGTCTGTGCCGAGGCTTCTTCCTGAGGGCTCGCTGTGCCGGCAGCTGTGGTCCCGGTCCCCTGAGTGGGTGAAGATGCGGAGGCTCTGACAGGTGTCACACAGCGTCAGTTTGCTTGTGTTTCTAAAACCAGCACGAGAAGGAGCACAACACAGTGGAGGTTTCCTGTCGAGCACGATGCAGCGGTGGGGGCCTGAGTGCCCCGAGCACCCCTGCTGAGCCTCTCCCGTGTGGGTCGGCACGCCTTCCTCACCTCTTCTCTGAGGTGGGGACATCTGACAGTCTTGTCTGTGCCCAGGGTTCGCCCACGGGGGAGGCCATGCTGGGCCGCACTCAGACTCTAGCTGATTCCTTTGTGGGCCACCTGTCCTCGTTCAGTGCTGGCCGCATCCTCCAGGGGGGTCCAGGCTCCGAGGGGGTCAGGATGAACTTGGGACTGGGCTCAAGACTCTTCCTGGGCCAGGGTCAGGCCTTTGCCTGGGCTCGTGGCGGAGGGTCTCCAGGTCTCTGTGCAGGTTGGCTGTCGCCTCCTCCTCCTCACTGCTTTCATTGTGCTTTCCTCTCTAGAAAAATGCTGAGTACAAAAGTTTCGACGAGCTGGTGGAGAAGTTTAAGAGAACGCTGCGGCACAGGGACCCCGTGGTCTTGGACGATTTTGGCACTAGCATACCCTTCGTCAACGTCTACTTCTCCACTCTGGATAACCAGGATGCCACTATGTGCAAGTCAGTCCCAGCCCCAGCCTGGCCTGTCCCTGGGGCGTCCTCGAGGTTGGCCTGGGTTGGGTGCCCCAGGACAGTGGGGGAATGGTGGGCTGATGTTCAGGGCGGTGGACCAAGGCCCCTCTTGGGGATGCAAGATTCCATGTATACACAGGGGCTGGACTGCTGTGTGGACAGGCCTTGGCTGGGGGGATCCGCTCCCCTGCCCCTCCCCAGCCTGCCGTGCCGTGTGTTTAAATGCCAGCTCCCTCGACTCTCCGGCCCTCGCTCACTGACCCCTTTTCAGAGGGCAGAGGAGAGAGCACTGGGTAGCACATCAGGAGCTGAGGCTTCTGGCCTGGTTCTGCCACCACCTTCGTGTGCAACCTTGGGCAAGTCTCTGCCCTTTTCCCATCTGTCTGTCACCTGAGGGGCTGCTGGGCTGATTCAATGAAACCAGCATATGTGAAGCTCCAAGCTTGACCTGGCCCGGGGCTTGTGCCCAGTGTAAGTCAGCTGGGATTACGATGGGCCATTGTGGAGCAGGGAAGATGTAAAAACCGGACAGAGGGGCCATGGGCACTAGGGAGCCACAGTGGGCTCTTGAGCAGGGACAGACATGATTATCCTGGCTTCTCAATAAAAGGACACTGGAGGGCTTCAGAGACAGGAGAGACTAAAAAGGAAGGGGTTGAGGAACGCCCGCTTTGGGCCCAGAGTGGCCAGGCACCATCTGGGCCCTCCCACACATTTACTCCTCTCAGAGCCTGGAGGTTTCTCTCCAGGCTGGCACGTGAGGTGAGTCCCTCACTCCAGGGGGCCTCAGGCAGAGTAGAAGGCCCAGGATTCCAACCCAGCCTCATCTGGCTCTGAGCTCCTTGCTCTCCCCTGCTCCCACAGCCGCCAGGCATGGCGAGTGCACAGGTGCAAGTATGTGGTGGGCGGGGCCAGGGTGGCCTCTGCCTGCCCCTGACCTCAGATCCCCTCTGTCCCGCCCCACTCTTCAGGCTGCAGGAGCTGTACTATGAGATCGCGCACGTGCTGGGCCTGATGCTCGAAGACTTGCCCCAGAAGAAGCAGGACCAGTCCTCGGAAGAGCTCTATGAGATGTAGCTGGGCGCGTGGGCGCTCAGGCACCGAGGGCGTCGCAGGCTGTGACAGGCCCCCATTAAACATGGGCTTTCGGAGTTGGCCTTTCCAGAGTTGCTGTGATTATGGCGTTTCCCCACTTTTAGGGGTTGGGCCTGGGGAGGTGCTTAT
>RJWJ010028332.1:0-21481 GCA_004363605.1 Indri indri | reverse complement strand
TAAACCGGAGACACCCGCTACATTGTTTTTAAAGAAACCATCAATTCTGTGTCCTCCAGCAACACGCCTTGGACCAGTGCCACCAGTGTGAGGTTTATAAAGGAAAGCACTGAGTTAGGAGTCTAGAAAGCAGACTGTGACCTTGGCCCTGCTATATGATATGGACAAGCCGTTGAACCTTAGTTTCCCTCTTTGTAAATGCGGGGGATGCCTAAGGTCTGTTTTATATTTCTCTTCTCCCAACAGTAGATAATCAGCAGGACTGATTGAGCACTCACCACCTGCAAGGCCCTGGACTGCCGCCCTAAAGCATACCCAGAGGCATGAACGAGGAACCTTGACTTGAAAGAGCCCATAGTCTGACTGGGAGAAAAGATGTGAGCAGAGTAACTAATAAAATCTGCCATACTGTGCTCCAAATGCCCAACCATTCTGTGACACTTTTGAGCTGCTCTGGAGTGAAATAAATCTGATATATGAATTTTGGCAACACCTTTTCTTAGTGACTTTGCCCACATTAAAACAAAACATATGCAGACCACACCAGTATATAAGCTTCCTTTGCATTGCCAGGTGGTCCACTGAAGGGATCCCGTCTCCTTCAAGGACAAGTTGAAGCTGAAAGAAGTCCCTCGTGCCCTTCCTGTCTCTCTGCCTCTGGTTGCTCTCTGATGGTGCCTGTCCTTCCCTCGGAGGGCATGCTGCCAAAGCCGGGTATTCAGTCTCTTTATTCGACCCACATCACACATGCCCGCTCCTTGTCAGACTGAACTTGCTAGAGGGCTAGGTGGGGTGTTGTGAAATAATCATAAAAGCCTCCCAACTTGCCTGAAAAATCTGGAAACATCGCTTGCTCCACCCAGGTGTCTGGGGACCACTTATCAGGCTCAGTTTGGTTTAAACCAACTTTCCTGAATGTGTAGGCTGTGTGTATTTGAGCCAAGAGAAACCTTCCTCCCAACCCAGAAGGCAGATGCCACAGCCCAGGCAAGCTCTGAACTGCCTGCTCCTGCAGCTCACGCTGTGGGGCCAGGCTGATGCCTGGGACGGCTTCAGATTCTGAACAGGGACGATGCTGATGGGAAGGGAGCTGCCCAAAGAGGGTGGGTGCAGGGGTGCCCCACTGCAGAGGGTGTCTGAGCCCACCCTTGAGATGCTTTCACTGATGTGACCCAGGAGGGAGGAAGTGGAGCTGAATTCCTGGGAAGCATTTACTCCTCTCGGTGGTTCCCAAGCCCTCTTGACTATGGCCCAGTTAGATGGAACAAAAGACCTTGTGGCCCACTGAGCCCACTCATCACTTTTCAGTAGGAAAGAATTTGGTAATAACAAAGGATTAAAGGGGAAGAGAAAATAATCAAAGCAGTAGTACAGTAAATACTTAGGACAGCAATCAACAGACACTCCTAAAAGTAATTTTAAAAGTAATATAAATTAATAGAATGGAAGCAGTTTAAAACCAAGACAATGCTGATGCAGCATGATAGCAGTCAAAGGTCATAGCTGCAAACAACAGTACCCACTCTAGCAGGCTTATATAAAAGAGGAATTTGTTAAAGGATGTCAAGTAGCTGAACATCATTCCACCGCCCCAGAATCACGTGCCTGCAGTCCTTCCCTTTCCACACTACTTTCCTCTGAATTGAAGTTGGCCTGGGTGTCTCTGCCTGCCTAGCTGAGGTCCCACAACTGAGTCCTAGCTCTAAGGGAGCTTGGCACTGTGAACTCAGTTTCCACCTTGGGAGGTGGATCTCCGAAGGAGGGAAGTTTCCCAAGCATAGGAAGGGTGTTCACAAAGTGCTGGGGAGGTGAAAAAAGCGCAACAAATGTCTTCTGCACTAATAACAAAATGCCCTTCCTGAGAATTGCAGGAATTCCAGCTCTTGGCCTGGGTGCATACACAGGAGTTCTGCAGTGTTGTTTACTGATGGATGGAGAGAATCAAGAATTAATGTTTTCAGTAAACTCTTAGACTAATTTTTGTTTGTTAATGCCAAGGTTCATTAACCTTAATAACTCATATGTTATGTTCCTAGTTCCTTATAAAAATGAAATCCCATATAATTGTGTCACTCACATAAGAACTGAAGAAGACACACATATTTGGAATCCATTTTTGACTCTTTTGGAAATCTTTACCCTCTACCACTGGTCCAGAGACTCTGCTGAGAGAATTACAAATTTAAAGAAGTGAGACACATTTTAGCAGGGGCTTTTCTAGACCCCTGGGCACTATGAAATACTCAAATGAGGAAGGCTTGGTTCTTGCTATCAAGGAGCTTTAGGTCCAGCAAGAGGCATTAGACAATCATCCCGTAATAAAGGTACATGACAGGACAAGTTAGGTACCATGAGATAAGTTCATTATCTTGCCTGATGTCTCAATATGTAGGAAAAGTAGTACTTGATGGATTCCAAAGCTGACTGTTGGATTCCAGAGCTGACTTTTGCCACTGCCTTGTCCAGCAGGCTGAGAAATAGGTCAGTGATCAGCTGATCTCCTTGTGTGGAAGAGATAATCCAAAACATATCCAGATATAGCAAACTGAAATTTTCTGAAGCCTCTCAGTGTTCATTCACCTCCCATTAAAGTGGAGATTTGTCCTTGTCAACTGGAGGAAGGCTGTTCTGGTTAGAAATTGGATTCCTAATCCCGTGTGACCTCACACAGAAGAAATAGTGATTCTCCACCATGGGATTTCAGAGGATGAAGAATTACACCCAAATGGGAGCTCAAAATGGCTTCCTGGAGGAGGTGGGGTCTGATGGGCTGAGTGGGATTTAAACAGAGGTGATGTGGGGAAACAGTGGTTCAGCCAAGTGGCCCAGTCTGAGCTAGGGCAGACTTAAAGCCTTGATAGAGAGGCTTAGAGTACAGTTCCCACTGAGAATTTGCCACAGCTCCTTATGTGTTGAGATGTTTCTAAGGTCGGGGTTATTAAGGAAGAAAACACAGAACTGGGCCCTCATATGGACTCTGTTACCAAGGTACTGTGTGACACTGAAGACAGAGTTAGATTAGATGACCTGAAAAAAATCCTTTCCAGCTCTAATGAACCTTGGAATCATCATGCTAAGTGAAAGAAGCTAGTCACAAAGGACCACGTTGTATGATTCCATTTATATGAAATATCCAGAATAGGCAAATCTATATAGACAGAAAGTAGATTAGTGGTTGCCTAGGGCTGAGGCCAGAGTAGAGGGAATAGACAGTGACTGCTAAAGAGTATGGGGTTTCTTTTGTATGGGTTGATAAAAATGTTCTAAAAATAGATGGTGGTCTTTTCAACAAATTGTGCTAGGAAAACTGAATGTTCACATGCAAAAGAATGAAGCTGGACTCTTAACTTAAACCGTGTACAAAATTACCTCAAAATATATCAAAGACCAAAACTTAAGAGCTAAAACTACAAAACTCTTAGAAGAAAACATTGGGAGAAATCTTCATGATATTGGATTTGGCAACATTTAATGGATATGACAACAAAGCTTAGACAACAAAATAAAATATGAACAGGCCAGAGGAATTAGACAAGAGAAAGAAACATAGGACACCCAAATTGGAAAGGGCCTAATGAACATCAAAAAACTGTTATAACTGATAAACAAATTCAGTAAAGTTGCAGGATACAAAATCAACATGCAAAAATCAGTAGCATTTATATTATCTAACAGTGAATAATCTGAAAAAGAAATCAAGAAAGCAATACCATTTATAATAGCTATAAAAAATATAAAATACCTAAGAATCAATCTAAATAAAGAAGTGAAAGATCTATTAAAAATATATACATAAAACTCTGATGAAAGAAATTGAAGAAGACACACACAAAAGAATGGAAAGATATTCCATGCTCATGGGTTGGTAGAATTAAAATTGTTAAAATGACAATACTACCCAAAGCAATTTACAGGTTTGATGCAATCCCTATCAAAATACCAATGACATTCTCCATAGAAATAGAAAAAAAAATCCTAAGATTTATATGGAACCACAAAAGAGCCTGAATAGCAAAAGCAATCCTGAGCAAAAAGAACAAAGCGTCACAATACCTGACTTAAAAATTTACTACAAAGCTCTGGTAACCTAAACAGCATGGTACTGGCATAAATTCAGACACATAGATGAATGGAACAGAATAGAGAACCCAGATGTAAATCCACACAATTATAGCCAACTCATCTTCGACAAAGGCTCCAAGAAGATACAGTGGGAAAAGGACAGTCTTTTCAATAAATGGTGCTGGAAAAACTGCACAACTCTCTGCAGAAGAATGAAACTAGACCCCTATCTCTCACCATGCACAAAAATAAAATCAAAATGGATTAAAGACTGCATTCTAAAACCTGAAAATGTGAAACTACTAGAAGAAAACATCAGGAAAATGCTCTAGGACATTGGTCTGGGCAAAATTTTTTTGTGTAAGGTCTCAAAAGCACTGACAACCAAAGCAAAAATAGACAAATGGAATTACATCAAGCTAACAAGCTTCAGCACAGCAAAAAAAAAAAAAAAAAAAAAAAAAAAAAAAAAAAAAAAAAAAAAAAAAAAAAAAAAAAAAAAAAAAAAAAAAAAAAAAAAAAAAAAAAAAAAAAAAAAAAAAAAAAAAAAAAAAAAAAAAAAAAAAAAAAAAAAAAAAAAAAAAAAAAAAAAATCAGCTAAATGAAGAGACAACCCACAGAATGGGAGAAAATATTTGCAAACTACTCATCTGACAAGGGATTAATAACTAAAATATACAAAGGGCTCAAACAGCACAGTAGCAAAAAAAACGAATAGTCTGATTTAAAAATGGGCAAAAGATCTGAATAGACATTTTTCCAAAGAAGATATACAAATGGCCAATATGCACATGAAAAAGATAGTCAACATTATTAGTCATTAGGGAAATGCAAATCAAAACCACAATGAGATACCACTTCATACCTACTACACCTACTAGGATGACGACAATTAAAAAACAAACAAAAACCAGGTGTTTGTTAGGGTATGGAGAAATTGGAACCCTCACGCATTGCTAGTAGGGATGAAAAATGGTGCAGCTGCTGTGGAAAACGTTTTGTGGTTTCTCAAAAAGTTAAACATAGAATTCCATTCCTAGGTATATATCCAAAAGAACTGAGAGCAGGGGTTAGCATAGATATTTGTACACCAATGCTAATTGCAGCATTATTCACAATAGCCAAAAGGTGGAAGCAACCCGTGTGTCCACTGACAGATGAGTGGATAAACAAAATAGGTGTATACAGATAATAGAATATTATTCAGCCTTAAAAAGGAAAGAACTTCTGACATATGCTACAACTTGGATGGACCTTGAAAACATGCTAATTGAAATAAGCCAGAAGCAGAAGGACAAATATTGTAAATGAAATACCTAGGTAACTGTTCTAGGTACCCCTTTGTGTGAGGCACCTGGAATAGGCAAATTCTTTTTTTTTTTTTTTTTTTTTGAGACAGAGTTTCACTCTTTTGCCCGGGCTAGAGTGCCGTGGCGTCAGCCTAGCTCACAGCAACCTCAAACTCCTGGGCTCAAGCGATCCTCCTGCCTCAGCCTCCCAGGTAGCTGGGACTACAGGCATGTGCCACCATGCCCGGCTAATTTTTTCTATATATTTTTAGTTGTCCGATTAATTTCTTTCTATTCTTAGTAGAGATGGGGTCTCGCTCTTGCTCAGGCTGGTTTCGAACTCCTGAGCTCAAACGATCCGCCCGCCTCCGCCTCCCAGAGTGCTAGGATTACAGGTGTGAGCCACCACGCCCAGCCGAATAGGCAAATTCTTACAGATAGAAAGTAGAAAGGAAGTGACAGTGGCTGGAGCAGGAGAGAATGCGAAGTTGGCTGTTTAATAGGTACAGAGTTTCCTTTGGAGATCATGAAGTTTTGGGTATAGATAGTGATGATGGTTACACAGCACTGTGAATGCATTTAATGTTACTGAATTGTATACTTTCAAATGGTTAAAATGATAAATATTATGTTATAGGTATTTTACTACAATTTAAAAAAATTAAGATTGTGAGACTGGGCGAGGCGGCTCATGCCTGTAATCCTAACACTCTGGGAGGCCAAGGTGGGAGGATCGCTTGAGGCCAGGAGTTCAAGACCAGCTTGAGCAAGAGCGAGACCCCTTCTCTACAAAAAATAGAAAAATTAGCCAGGCATGGTGGCGCATGCCTGTCGTCCCAGTTACTCGGGAGGCTGAGGCGGGAGGATTGCTTGAGCCCAGGAGTTTGAGACTGCAGTGAGCTATGATGATGCCACTACACTCTAGCTGAGGTGACGCAGGGAGACTCTGTCTCAAAACAAAAAAAAAAAAAATTAGATCGTGGCGATGTTTGTGCAACTCTATGCTACAAATATTAAATTGTACGATTTAAGTATATTGTACTTAATTGTGCAGTGTAAGTTATTAACACATGGTATGCAAATTATATTTCAATAAAGCTGTTATAAAAAATCCTTTCCAGCTCTTGCAGTCTCTAATCTATCCATTCACCCATTTATTTGTTGATTCAGCACGTTTTTATTGAGTTCCTATCATGTTAAGTGCTAAGAATGGGGCAATGAATAAAATAAACATGATGCCTGCCCTTCCATTTTACACTGTGGGTTTAAAAAAATAATCACAGCTAAATTATGTCCTGGGTTTATTAAGCACCTTGCATACCTTATTTCTTGCAGTCCTCCAATGGTGAACTGAGCTGGGCTCTTCCTGAAAAAGGAAGTTTGCTCAAGGTCACATAGCCAGAATTTGAACCTGGTCTATCTTATCTCAAAGCCATGCACCTGGATCCAAGCTGCCTGGGATTGGGGTCTGCCCTGGGGACCGCCTGTCAGGCTGACTGATCTGACAGCCTTGAAGGGGGAGTGAGACATGAGGTGGCATGACCTCCAGTAGGGAGTGGGTTTGGAAATTAAGGCATAAGTCAATGGAGTCTTGTATAGCCATTTAAAGTAATCATAAAGCAGGTAAAACTATACTTTCTTAAATGGCTATGTGATCGAATTTTAAATATAAAATTGAATTCACAATTGAATTCACATTATTATATTAATAACTAATATATTTATTTATTGAATAGGACTATATGCCGGACTCCGTTCTAAATGGTTTACGTGTATTGTCACCCTGTTGAATCCTCCTAACAGCTCCAGGACTTGTAGGAAATATTACTAGTCCTGTTTACAAGCAAGACAACTGAGGCACAGAGAGGTTAAGTAATTTGTCCAAGGTTACACAGCCAGTGGCAGAGCTGGGATTTCAATCATGACTACTTGACTCAGAGCCCAGGCTCTTAACCACTGTAGAACTTGCCTTTCAGTTATGTTAAAACACGCAAGATAGATGAGCATGAAAATTGTTGTATCCAGGTGGGAGAATTATGATAACTTCCCATCTTTTTTCCCCCAAATAATTTTTTTATTTTCTAAGAATACATCATCGTAGTCATGATTTTTAGACCAAGGAAAGAAAGCGCATTAGAAGATCTTTTTCATCTTCTTGCCTCTTCAGCATTTTATTTTGCCGTATTTGACTTTGAACTCCCACCACCTAAGTGGTGCCATGGAACTCACAGGCAGCGTGCTGGGGCGTCCTCCCCGCGTGCCCTGAGACGTTGCCACGGCCTGCAGGTCCTCTCTTGGCTGCAGCTGCCCTGACTGCTGTAATCTTCTAGGGAGGGCGTGTCCCCGTATCACACTCTTATTAACCCTGAGGATCTTTCTTTGAAAAAGATTGTTTTCCTAACTTGGACGCGAGCCCGTTGCACCATGGTTAAGAGCAGCACGTTAGCGTCAGACACACGTGGATTGGGATCTCCGATCTTCTCACTGACAGTCTCAGCACCTGGGCAACTGCTCTGAGCCTCCGCTCCAACCTTCGATAATAGAAATACTACCGTGTAGGGTTTTCGTGGGAGTTAAATTGGAGGGTGTTTGAACTGGACCTAGAGTACCTGGGCTCATTGTAGGGTAAATAGTGTGGTGTCTCAATGTTTATCTGGCATCGTTCTGATCGTTAATTTGTGAGGCGAAACATTTTTCAAATATTAACCATTCGTATTTCTTCTTTGGTGAATTGCCTGCTTGTGCCCCTTCCTCATTTGTCTGCTGGCGGCTTGATTTTACAGCATGTTGAAGTTGAGGACTGAAAGTGTTCTGGAAGAGCTTATGGGAAGGCAGACATGCGGAATGGACGTCTTTTTCCTGCAACCCTGACGCCTTTTATTTTCCTCCAAGGAGCATTTTTCACTGGTTAGTGCAGCCTCCTGTCTTCCCACAATTGGCCCAGTTTCTTCCTTCGGAAAATTGCATCTGCTTTCTGGAGTCAATCTTTAGAATAGCTGATTTCCCTCCTGGATTGCTACGGCCACAGGTAGCAATGATTTCTTTTTCTGCCTATTTAAGTTGCATCCGTGGGAATAACTGTGGCTGGGGCCAGTCTGCTCTGAGAGGCTCTGTTCGGTTGTGCGTGTGCCTAACATGCATGCCCCTTCCCAGCCCTGTGCAATCGCACTGCCCACCAAATGGCCGACCTTCCTGAGCAAAGTGCAAAAGCCTAAGGGACCGCCGGGCGCGGTGGCTCACGCCTGTAATCCTAGCACTCTGGGAGGCCAAGGCGGGCAGATTGTTTGAGCTCAGGAGTTCAAGACCAGCCTGAGCAAGAGCGAGACCCCGCCTCTACTAAAATTGGAAAGAAATTAATCAGCCAACTAAAAATATATAGAAAACATTAGCCGGGCAGGGTGGCGCATGCCTGTAGTCCCAGCTACTTGGGAGGCTGAGGCAGAAGGATCACTTGAGCCCAGGAGTTTGAGGTTGCTGTGAGCTAGGCTGATGCCACGGCACTCACTCTAGCCCGGGCAAAAGAGTGAGACTCTGTCTCAAAAAAAAAAAAAAAAAAAAAAAAAGCCTAAGGGACCACTTAGATGTAAGGCACATTCTTAACACAGTTGAACCTCTCTTTCTCTCTTGCCTAGGCCCTATCTTACCAAGTGGACAGTTCAGCTTTTTTCCCTCATGGGGAGAAGGGACCTAGGCTGTAGAAGTTGAATGTTTCTAAATTGCAAAACAGCGTTTCTAAATTGCACCTCCCCCCAGTCCAGTGATTCTTGCCAGAAAAGTTCTTGTGGATAAATGTGTCTGGTCCAGGAGATTCTCTGGGTGGCTTGGTGGGAATATGAAGTTGGCTACTAGTCTTAAGACACATGTCTGAGTGAGACACAGGCGTAGAGGGTGCTGGTACCCTAGACATCGCAAGACCGTGGAGCGGGTCCCCCAAAAGCAGCACAGACTCCCTAGAGAAAGTGGCCGTAGCTTCCCATGAAGACCTTCCCTCAAGGTGAGGTCACCTTCTGCCTGGAGAGCGCCAGCATTGAAGTTTTTGTCCTATTTGTGTGTCCCCTGCATTTGACAGCATACCCAGTTCAGGCTGTGTGGTTTAGCAGAAGAGTATTCTACAGAGAGGCAGAATATCTGGGTTTGAGTTGAGGCTTTGACCCTTTTTTTAGCTCTGTAACTTTGAGAACAAGACCGTTTGTTTCCTCACCTGGAAAATGGAGGATAACAGTCCCTGTCCTGCGCACCTCCCTGCTTGACCATGGAGTTCAAATGAGTATCCCAAGTAAGTTAGAAAGACGGAAAGACAGAAGAATTTCGTCTCCTCTTAGAGATGTAGGCTGTTGGCACAGTGCCTGTCCCAGCACCTCATGCAGAGCCCGAGAGCTGGAGGTGCTACTTCTCCCCAGAAGGAGAGCTGAAGAAGTTGGGGGAACTTGATGAGCTGGTTGGGTGTGTGGGTGTGTCTTTCTCGTATGTATGTCCTCTGTCCTGGCCTCTGTGCCAAGCTGACTAGTGGCACTGCTAGGGGGCTAGTACAGGTGGAGCATCCCTAATCTGAAAATTCAAAATCCAAAATGCTCCAAAATCCAAAACTTTTTGAGTGCTGACATGATGCCACAAATGGAAAATTCCACACCTGACCTCTTCTGACAGGTCATCATCAAAGTGCAGTCAAAACTTTGTTTCAAGCACAAATTATTAAAATACTGTATAAAATTACCTTGAGGCTATGTGTATAAGATAGATGAAACATAAATAAATTTTGTGTTTAGACTTGGGTGCTATCCCCAAGATATCTTGTTATGTATATGCAAATATTCCAAAATCTGAAAAAATTTGAAACCCAAAACACTTTTGGTCCCAACCATTTCGGATAAAAGATACTCAACCTGTATTTCCTTTCCTCAATCTGGCGAGGGACCTGGAGCCTGTGGGAGTGTCTGGAGAGGTAGCCTGTGTTTGGAGCCGTAGGGATTGTGAGTAATTCTGTTTTGCAAACTTTAGGGAGCAGCTGGCCTGTGATGCTGGCCTGGGAGACAGACACAGAGCCAGCAATTAGAATATGGTGCCGCGTGCTGCAGGAGCAGGCGGATGTGGCAGTGGCTGCAGAAGGATGGCCATCACGCTTGGAGGGAAAGTCTGAGCGGAGGCTCGAAGGACAGGTGGGAAGTGGCCAGGCAGCGGAGGTGGAACAGCACTCCAGGTGGAATGTGGGTCTTGCAGGCAAGGCACGGCTCTGGAAGAAAGCCTCCCACCTATTCGTCCTGGATAAGGAAGAGTTTATCCTGAGAGAGGGAAAGAGCGTGCTAATCTCGCTCACACAGGTAGACCGGGGGAAGGGTGGGTGGCAGGAAAGGCATGGGGCCTAGTAAAATGGGGGGTGTTTTCCTACTCTGCCCCCTAGAAAAACGTCATGTGCCTCTGGCCCATCTCCGGCTGGTTGGAAGAGATGGTCAGTGGTCATTTTCAATGTATCAGAGAAGGAGTTTGCTCCTTAGTCTATTTTTGTATCACCTTAGAGTCCAAGGTGTATTTCTGATTATTTTCAGACGGTTTGTTCCGTGTACTCAGTTAATACAGAAAAATACTTTCAACAGTTGAGAAAAGTGAATGTTGGTGTTCCGTGGACTTGCCCGCCCTCACATCATCCTGTGCTCTTCAGATTAACCTCCCATCTTGAGCAAGAAGCTCTAGAATCTTCCAAGGGAAATAAGGAATTTGGTCCAGTGCAATGGGAAGAACACAGAACTCTACCCCAGGACTCTTTGCTTTTGGGTGACCCAAAGGAAGTCACTTAGACTCTCTGTCCCATTTTCTTCACCTGTACAATGGGGATGGTCGTCCCCTGTCTGGCTGCCGTAAGTGCTGGTGTGAGGACAAATGGGCCACGGGATGGGAAGTGCTTTCCAAGTGTTCCGGGCTTGATGCAGGCAGCGTTTCAGGGTGACACTCCATGCAGGCATCAATGTCAGCATGGGTTAGACAGGACCCTGCCCCGGCCTTGGAAAGCACATCCCAACAGTCAGTGTCTGTGCAGGTCAGAGCTGCTTCTGACGTGCCCTACTGATGGTGCTTCATTTCCTAGGACAGCCTTGCTTGGGTAAGCCCTGGAAGGTCAAGGGGACAAGGTCCCTCTAACCCTTCAGCTGAGCCTGCATAAAGGAGCCCAGATGCTCTCCGGGGCCCTGTTGGACTGCCCCCAACCCCCTGGATCTCCTCCAGATCCAAGAGCAGCACTGGGTTTGGAGAGCGCAGAGCTGGGAGCCTGCGCCTCACACCTGCCCCTGCTCCAGTCAACTGCAGCAGCTTTGGGCTGGACAGACACTCCTCAGCGCCTGCCTGGGACACTCTGAAGCCTTCCTCCCTCAGCTGACTTCTCCCAGGCTCCTCCACCCCGCCCCTCAGAAATCTCTGGTCTGCGCTGCAGTTAGAAACCCTGCCAGATCCATTGAACAGTAATTTGGTCGTCGCAGCAGGTACTTCCTTGCTTTTCTCTTCCTGCCAGAATTGGGTGCACTTTGGTGCTCAAGGGGAACAGATTGGTAGAGCAGCAGGAAGCAGGAGCTGCCAGTCAGGCCCAGGAATTTACTGGTCATTGTGTCTGTCTCTGCTCTGCCCTGACAGACTTCCATTCATTTAATGATCAGAGGCTTCGTGTGGTCCTGGAACCCCAGGAGGAGGAGAGGGGAGGGGTGTTTCTAAAGCAGAGCCAGGAAGAAAGCGATGCACCACTGAAGGGTTTCAACTGTAAGGAGGCTGCGTCCTCATTAGGAACGAATTCATTAATGTGCCACATCAGCTGCAGGGAGGAAGGAGGAAGAGCGTAATTATGACTGCTCAGATGCGCTGCCAGATTCGGAGGAGTCAAGAAGGAAGGTTGTGTGTGGTTTGGGTGTCTTCAGATGTGTCCCTCCGAAGCGTTGGCAGCTCTGGGAACTAACTTTCCAGGTGACGGATTTGAGCGTTCTTCCTCTTTCTGCAAGGTCCAGTATTAGCTTATTGAGCAATGAATTCCTTTCTGACCCCGCTCACCTATTCCCGGGAGCAAAAAGGAAGTCAGTATTTGCTTTTCCAGCAAGGTCACAGATCACCTGACCAAGTCCTCTAACAGCTGGGAAGCAGACACGGCTGTGTGAACACGCGAGAGCAATCGGCTGCGCTCCCGCAGCCCAAACCTGGCTTTCTGGGAAGGAGACGAGTCCTCCCCGCTCCGGGCTGTGCAGGGGGAGGATGCAAGGGCAGGTAATGTGGGCTCAGCTTTCCTCCCGACTGTTTTCTCTGCTTCCTGATGCTCCAGATTCAGCTGCTGCAATGCAGACAAAAATGACAGACACTTGCAAAAAAAAAAAAAAATGTGGGAATGGAGTTAATGAAGTTGTGTTAATGTGTCATTTATGGAGCATGAGTTATCTCTTTGTTTCCCGAGTTGGCGGGAAGTGAGCCTGCTGGAGAACTCAGTGGCAGAATCTTTTTCAGGAGCGCATCTCACCTTCCCTGGTGTCCCGGCTTCAGCCCTCTCTCTGTTAAGAAGCGGCTGTCAAATGCCTGCTGCTTCTTAGCGCAGGGAATCATTTACACCTGGAAGCTTGGGATCCTGGGATGGGAAAACGGAAAGCGCTCATCATCTTCACAGGATTGGTCCTAGGTATGGGTGTATTTTTTTTTTTTCTTTTCAGTTTTGGAAAGAGTGTTTCGTCTTTTTGAGTGATCAGGCGGGGACTGGCAGGGTTGCTGTTTGGTGTACTACCTTGCTAAATATTTCACTTTGTAAGGTTGAATTCTCTAAGAATTCTCATGGCAATGAGGCTGTGCTTTCAGCCAAGCTCTCTTTTCAAGGAAATCCAAGGTGCTATTTATTTTGGCATGCAGCCTGTTCTGGGATGAAATACGGCATTTTTATTATTGCAGAATAAAGAGAGGTTTGAAGAAAACAAAAGTGCAGAACCAGGTTTCAATTTCAGGACTAAGTAAGGGAAGGTTTCTTTATATATTTGAATCTGAGGTTAGAAATGAGGTTGAAAATGGCATCATAAAAGGAATAAGTGTGGAGAGGAGGAGGGTGTGGGTGCATGCTGCAGGAGCAGGGCTGACTCGGGGAAATCCATGCTCCTGAGCACAAGGGTGGACCCTGCTGGAATCGTTTCTCACCTGGCCTGGTAGTTACACGCGAACCATCAGTACTGTCTGCCAGAGACTGCCTCTTGCTGGATTTTGAACAGGTAGCCTTGGTCCCCACCTTCTCCCTGCCCCATAGGCTTTGAAAGGCACTATGGGACGATGAAGTCACACAACTGGCCTGCTCGGATTGGCCCCATAGACTTTTTGTGCCTTAGTTTCCTCATTTGTAACTGGGACAAGATTGATCGTATGAGGGTGAAATAAGGAACTATACCCAGTACCTGATTCCCAGAGTAAGTGCTTAGCACCTGTTAATTTCTTTCCATGGGTTCTTTCCATGGGATTTGAAGACAGATCATTTTGTTCATTCAAGAACCATGGACTGTCTGCCACATGTTAGACATGGGGAGTTGGGGTGACATAGGGATGAGTCTTGCAAAAATTCTGAGCTTCACAAGCTTACAGATTAGTAGGGGAGAAGAGCTAGGGAGAGACTAAGCTACATACACTCAAAACATCTAGACTACGATGAGCTAAGGAGAGAGGTTGGGCCCTAACTGGGGACCTTTGACTTTGGGATAGGACATAAACAAATGAAAAGTTACATGTCAACGCCAGGTATTAAAAGGTTCTGAATGCTGGGGAGACAGCTTAACAGAATGAGTAATAAATGGCTTTATGTCAAAGCTTTACATGCTCCAGGGGACTGATGTAATTTAATTAATGTCAGATTGTTAAGATTTGACATTAAAATATTATTTATCTTTTAAAAAAAAAAAGCTTTACATGCTCCAGAGAGTTGTAAAATTCCATTTTGAAGGGGAATTCTGCCCAACAAAGCCATTTTCCCGTTCTGTTGTATTGCAAACAAAGTAGCGTGTGTTGAGGTGGCAATTCTTCTTTTCCACTCTCCTAACCACGTCAAGATCCACCTGCTTGAAGGAAACCCCCTGAGCTAAACTCCAAGACATCTGCCGAAGGAAGGTCCATGGAGAAAAGTGTGGAGAAGGTGGTGGCAGGGGCTGGCAGTGGCGACCGGTGCACCCGACACTTCCTTCCTTTCCTTCTGGTATTATGAGCCCCTTCCTTGGAGAGTGGAAAGTCAGCTCCATTTAATTTCTGTAGCCTTGAAATGATTGGTTTTAGTAAAATCCAAGTCTAAGAGAAATTTCAGAGGTCTCTGCAGAGTTCTTTTTAATGAAATTTGACCTAATGTGTGCTGAATAACTCTGAAGTCTCATGATCTGACACACGATGAGCTGAATTCCCAACTCTAACCAGAGGCAGGGAGCGTGATTGAAGTCCCCAGAGTAACCATGAGAGTTTGTGCAGCCTGAGGTCTAGCTGCGCCCCGGTGGCCCTGTCACTCAGTGTGCAGCCTTAGAGAAGCAGAGCTCTCCCATGGCCCAGGAGGCCTCATAAGAGAGCAGTTCTCCTCTCCATGCCTAGAAGGCTTTTTGTGTCCACTGTGGGAGAAACAGAGATGCATCAGTCGGAAACATTTCGCTTCACAAGGAGAACTGGGGATCATTCATCGCATCACTGAACTGGGCTGGCTTACAGGTGACACAGGTTTGCAAACCAACACAGGCTTGGATTCGGCTAGACTGGAGGGCAAATCCTGCTCCAACGCTTACTTGTTGTGTGACCTCGAGCCAGCCTGTCAGTGCTCTCAGCCTCAGTTTCCCTACCTGAAAAATGGGAATAATATAATCCTCTTCGGGTTATGGTGAGGCTTGCCTGAGATAATTCACAAATGTGCTCCAAGCTCTGCCTGTTGCTCAGTAATGCCGTGGGGGAGCAGGAGGAGGAGGAGAGGCAGTGATGGTGCAGACCAGGGGCCAGACTTGGGGTTTGCTTCTGCACCCTTTTCTTCCCCAGGCTTCACCTGCCAGCATTGCCCACTGCAGTCACTGCAGAGCTGGGGCATTGAGAGAAGCAGCAATGTCCTCCCCCGGGAGCCTTCTCTTGAAACAAGGGCAAGCCTCCCTCGCCCCAGGTTAGAACCTTCCACTCAGCTCCACTGCCCCTGTAGCAGCTGCTTGGCAAAGGGGCTGGAGGAATGAAGGCAGCAAGCAGCGCTCACAGAAAGAGGTGATGCTAAACTTTCTGCTGGGCAAACTTTGGAATTTCTCTCTTATTTGGCAGCTCTCATGTTTCCCAGCCCCCCTCTCCACTTACTTGTTTGTTCCCCTTCCTTCCATCCTGGGTTGCTGGGGGCCACCCCTCATCTTTCTCTTTCACCCTATTTCTCCAACTCTTCCGTCATCACTGGTTCACTTTTCTGGTCTGGAGTTCGTTGTCAAGCCCATTGGAATTCCTAAAACAACCCTGCTTCCACTGCGGTGGTGTCACAGACAATTCATTATTCTGATGTATGTGGAGGTACAATCATAAAAAGCCAATTTCCCGGGTGATTTATTGTGATGGGAGCAGGAGCTAGGTTGTTTGCCATTTGAAGAAAGAGTCCTGGGAATGGATTAAAACTTTGGGGAGAATTTATGGTCACACCTCAAGGTACACTAATTCAGTCAGGACAATATTCTGCTTGAATAGTTACTGATGTCTTCTGGCCACCCAGCTAGAACTTCCCCTAGTTCTGCCCACAGTCAGAAATCACCTCCAAGTATCACTTCCTTGTCAGTCCTTGCAATTCTCTCATCTTTGTCTTTTATTTGATTGGGACGTCACATATCACTTATAGGTACCCTGATTCCAGCTATTTTGACAAAATGGATTATAATTCTCTTACCAGGATGGGGCTGGTGGATTTCAACTCTTGATGTTATGGAAAGAGCCCTGTGCTGGTTGTCAGGGCTCTGGGTCTGGTTCCAGCTCCTTCACTAGTATATGCTGAGAGACCTTGGACAGAGCAATTGACTTCTCAGCCTCAGTTGGGCATAATGGCTCACACCTGTAATCCTAGCCCTATGGGAGGCTGAGGCGGGAGGATCACTTGAGGCCAGGAGTTCGAGACCAGCCTGAGCAAGAGTGAGACCTGTCTTTATTAAAAATAGAAAAATTAGCTGGGTGTCGTGGCACCTGTAGTCCCAGGTACTGTGAAGGCTGAGACAAGAGGATTGCTTGAGCCCAGGAGTTTAAGGTTGCTTTGAACTGCAATGATGCCATTGCACTCTAGCCCAGGGTGACAGAGCGAGACTCTGTCTAGAAAAAACTCAGCCTCAGTTTCCTCATCTGCCAAGTGAGGGGGCTGGGCCCAAATGCTTCCTTTGGTTGAACTATTGCTCACATCCCATGAAGTTACACCCACTCCATGAAGTAACACACAAAATGGGGTGCTAGGAGTGTGTACAGGCTTTTACTCTCCCTCCTTGGAGGGCTGTGAGCTCATGGGCACCCTGGGAGAAAGGCAGGGATGGGCGCTACTTTCTTTGGTGCCGTGTTTCCTCAACACTTATTCTAACACTTAATGAGACTCTCCATTTCTCTATCCTTCTTTCTTTCAGAACTCTCGGACGAATTTTACAGACTCATCGGATGCAGAGCGGCTGAGAGACTGAGGGTCAGCTCTCCCTAAGATGGAGAAGACAAATGGTAGGCAGCTGCTTTGTAGTCCTGGCTTAAAGTAAGCATGGGGGGCTGGGAAGAGACTTTTACCATAAATTCTGGCAGGAGCCATTCCCCAGGCAGGCAGTGCTGGGAGGCCCACACCAGGTATTGCAGGTATGACCTAGAGAAGGTGGCAGAGAATGAGAATGAAGCCTTGCCTTGTCGTGAAGTACACATTTGGTCTTCATCCCTATTTCCTAGCTTACAGCCCCTAAAAGCCTCAGAATCTCTTAAGTGATGTGTCTTTTCATACGCTAATGAGATGACTGGTGGCTGGCAGCCCCTAGGAAGCTTGGGGTGGGGCTGGTCACTGGAAAGACCAACACAGGATTGAGGGGTGTGATTTTCATCCTCACCCCCCAGCCTCTGGCGGGGAGAGAGGGGCTGAAGGTTAAGTTGCTCACCAATGGCCAATGATGTAATCAACCATTGCTATGTAATGAAGCCTCCATAAAAACCCAAAAGGACAGAGTTTGGATGAGCTTCTTGATAGCCGAACACGTAGAGGTTCCTGCAAGTTGGTGTGCCCGGAGAGGGCATGGGAGCTCGGCGCCCCTTCTCCCATGGCTTGCCTTTTCTCTTTATTAGGTGTCCACTGGTATCCCTTGTAATATCCTTTATAATGAACCAGTAAACAGAGGTAAAGATTTCCCTGAGTTCTGTGAGCTGCTCTAGCAAACTAATTAAACCTGAGGAGGGGGTTGTGGAAACCTGGATTGATAGCACAAGTAGAACAACCTGGGGCTTGTGATTGACATCAGAAGTGGGCGACATTCTTGGGGACTGAGCCCTGTGGGATCTGAGGCTATCTCCAGGTAGACAGTGTTGGAATTGAATTGGAGGACACCCAGCTGGTGTCTGCTGCAGAACTGATTGTTTGCTTGGTGTGTGGAGAAAAACCTACACACATTTGGTCACGGAAGTTTTCTGTGTTGATTGTTGAGTGAGAAAATAGGAGAAACTGAGTTGGTTCATTCCTATATATTCTCACGCCTTCCAAAATATCGGACTTGTGCAGTTTTCAGAGTGCCTTCTCATCTCATCCAAGCACCCAGAAGGGAGCAGGTGCTCTCACTCATCATCCTCACTCTACAGATGAAGCACAGTATGGTGAAAGAGCCCTCATTCATACCTAGTGACTCTACCAGTCATTTAATGCCTCTGAGCCTCAGTCCCCTTGTGCATAAGTTAGCTTTGCTGTGTAACAAATAACTAAAAAAAAATTTAGTGACTTAAAGACATTATTTCTCAAAAGAGTCGGTAGGTTGGTAGGGCCATTATTCTGGTGCGGGTCGGCTCAGCTTATCGTTTCTGGGCTCATTTACATGTCCGTGATCTTCTGGGTGACTCGGCTAGGGCTGGATGGTTTAGAATGGCCACACATATGTCTGGGGCATCGGTAATGACTTGGCCATGTGTCTGTCATCATCCAGGAGGCTTGGGGCTTGTTCACACGGTGGCAGAGGGGTTGGAAAAGACACACCCCTGTATGCAAGCAATGTTCAAGTCTCTGCGTATGTCACATGGCTGTCAACCCACTGGCCAAAGCAGGTCACAAGGCCAAGCCCCGGACCAGTGTGGTAGAGGAGTACCCCAAGGGTGGGTATTATTGCAGCTGTTTTTGCAATCTACCACATCTCCTCTATAAATGGGCATTAATACTAGTTCTTGGGGTTGGTAAAGAACTAAGTTAGATAATGCATGTAAAGTCGTTGAGTAATAGCTATCTAGCACAATGAGTGTCTCAATGAATGCTTCCCTCTTCCCCTCCCCAGGAGATCTGCTTAAGGTCATAGTCTAGACCCCAATCTCCTGACTTCTAATGAAATGTTTTTTCCAGATTGCCTGGAAACAGGAGAGCCTATAATCCCCCTTGAATCATGTTTCCCTTCGCTGGCACAGGATTTAAGGACCAGACATCAGCTCCAGCCCTGCATCTTCCTTTCCTGCAAATGCAGTTAGCTTATGTTTCAGGAGTCTGCCTTTCTCCCCAGAGAGCTGCCTTTTCAGTGCATCCCTGGCAGTGGTCCCCCAGAGCACCCGATAATTCCCTTAATGCCCCAGGGCCCTGCCATCCTGCCTGCCTGTTCCTCCCTGCTCAGTACCCTGGACGTGGCCCTGGCTGCCACGTGATTGCCTGCAGCTAGCTCAAGAAAGGCATCCTTCCCAGGTACACCCACACCTGTCTGACGGAACAAGGACAGAAGAGGGAAAGGCTTCCTTCCCTGTCTTGGCCTTTTGAAAAGGTTCATTTCATTCCCCTTCTTTCCAGCTTTATTTTTAGCCATTTTCTCTCTAGTTTCTGTTTTTCCCATTTCCTTCAGAAACTGAGCACAGGCTTTTGAACTTCTCTTTCTCATTTTAAATGCCTCTAATTGGTTCACTCACCTGCTGTACCTCACTTCGATGCTCCAGATAATTACTTTGGCACACCCTTCTTTCCCTTCTTTCTCTGTCCGTGTGTAACTCTCAAGCTGACGACTGGGCTTGCAGGGTCTCTGCAAGGTCTGCTGCTCTGTTGTGCTTTCAAGCAAGACTCCATAGGGAATTCCAGGAAGCTCTGAGCCTCCTGTATCTTACTTTTTTCTTCTCCCCTGACTCATTTTCCCAATTTCTCCAGAATGATTTTCTTGGACTCTCATTCCTCTTGAGGCTGTAGGCCTAACAAAGAGGGACAGGACACATCCTCGGTGAATCCTCCCCTGCCCCATTCAGAAGTAGCCATCCCTGCCTTCAGAATCCTTTTTTGAGTACCTGCTCTGTGCCCTGTTCTCTACTGCATGCGTGCTGATAGCCACAACAACTCTGTAAGTGAGGTGTGATTATTTCCATTTTGCAGATGGAGAAATTGAGGCACAAGGAAGTGAAATAATTTGCCCAGAGTCACACAGGAGATGACAGCCAGGATTCAAATCCAGCCAGTTTGGCCGTGTGTTGGTTTATCTGATCTGAACTTCATTTTGAGCAGAGCCAGTCCTCCTAATTAATTCTTGGCCTGGCCCAATGCCTGGAATTCTGAGCTCGTGTCTACCTGTCACCAGGTAGAATTAATAGGAGCAGAGCTTCATGAGAGTAGGTCTCACAGCATGTCAGCTCAGGCTCCCTCATCAAAGTCCAGCATTCCTCTTGCACTGGAAGAAAGAAATGAAATGCAGAGTGGGGGCGGCAGTGATGGATCTGTGTGTTAGTGACAGAGAGAGAGAGAGAGAGAGGGAGAGACCCCACAGTGCTAGCTTGGGAAAGCACCTATTAAACCTGTCGTCCCTCATAGCTGCTCAATCTCACTTCCCTTCCTCTCCCTTGTGGAAGATTTTGCCTTTGAATCTGCTGTTTCTTACTTGATGCTATTATTGTATTTGTGCTCTGGACCTGCTCCCAGGGACCCCTGGGCAAATCAGCGCATTTCTACTGAATTGAGGCAATAAGCAGATAAAAATGCAGCCTCTCTTTTAGGAGTTCTCTGTCTTCTGGGTCATAAATCTGCTCTCTGCTTAACTTCAGACAAGTATCTCTTTTCTGATTTGGCCTGTCCTTGTAATCCAGGAGGCTGCTGAGTGGACCAATAGGTCTAAGAGTATAGCCAGGTACAACTTGGAAAAGTAACAGAGGGCAATAAAAGATATTACTCTTATTTACCGAATCTGCCAATGTGCTTCTTTGGCCAGGGAAAGCAAGTTGGTAAAAAAAAAAAAAAAAAAAAATCGTGTAGGTGAGTGGGAACTTGTTTGGAGTTTTTTTGGGTGCTAGAGGAACATTTACTCCTTATCCGCCTGAAGTCCAGGTATCTGCTGCAGAAGCCCTGGAACCCAAAGGAGACCATCCTGTGCATCAGCGCTGAGCTGGTTCTGTTCCCTCCTGTGGTTGCAGCATAATTGCCCGCAGGCCCTGTGGCTTTACTTGGCATCGATGGCTGGTAGCCTCCATGGTGTCCATGTTCGTGAGTTCAGCCTTCATGTGTCCAGTTGGTGTCATTTTGTTCTTTGGAGGAGCTGTACTTCTCTAAGCACAGAGGGCCACAAGGCAAGCATGTGGCATCGGCCAGGGGAAGGAGAGATCAGGCCAGTGGGAAGAGCTCAGCCCCAATCTGTCATCACCCTTAGGGAAATGCCATCATTTGCACTTTCCAGATCCCCAAGTGTGGCCCCTTGACTGAATCCTTTACTTGAAGGATTTGTTCTATAAAATTTGGATTCGGTCAAAAGGCCACATGTGGCCCCAAGGCCACAGGTTCCACACCCCTTTCCCTTTCCCTCCCTTCCCTCCAGCTTCTCTTTGACCAGGTCACCCGCCTCCCAACTGGCCTGTGGGCTTGTGGTTTGCTCTTCTCCTCACCCTCTGCAAGATGCTCTTTTTGAAATCACATTCAACCAAGTCACTCCCTTATTTAAAACCTTCAATGACTCCCCTGACCTAGAGAGTAAAGTCAAAGCTTGTTAGGATGCACACAC
>RJWJ010028331.1:0-21492 GCA_004363605.1 Indri indri | reverse complement strand
GAGCATTTATCAGGGTTACTTTTTGTCTATTTTGACAGCATCAAATTTAAAAGCCAAAAAAAGTAAGAAAAACCAAAACATTTTTAAACTAAGTTAACCCTTCAATAAACAAAGATAATAGCACCATATTGATAATTCTGTATTCTTCTGAAAATTGTTCTCTTGGAGGTCCCTTTAAAATATTTGCAACTAGAATTAAATTGTGTAAAAATCAATACATAAAATTTATATCTTTTATATGTTTGATCCTAGGAATTTAAATAATCTCTAATACAAAAATGTAGATTATAATAAGGATTTGCATTCTGTATTCCTTTGTATCAGTAACGATTACATAGTACATTGGCCTTTGATAGCCTGGTGCTGGATGTGATAATGACCCTGCATGTGGCCCTAAAGTAAAATGAGAAGTTGCATAAAGACATTTATGGTGAAAAACTTCTTGCTTAAGTTAAATTTTACTTAAATATGGGTAAATAATTTCCGATGAAATGATTTAGAAGAAATGCTGTCTCTTTAAAAACGTTTCCATTTTGATTTAAGTTCTTAGGTCATTTTACCTATAATTAAAATTATAATTTAATGTTTTGAGTTATGGCTACATTTAAAAAATTAAGTGCAGAAATCCCTATTAAACAGTGGACTATATGTTCTTTGTGAACTTTGAGTGGAATTGTTTTATTAATCTTTAATTGATATTATTATCACTTTATGAGTAAGACTTCCTACCAATAATTGAGAGATCAATTGAGCTAACTTCACTAAACCATGATGATCAGTTGCAAGGCTGAGGGCTGATGGAGTTTATTGATGGGAAGAAGATATTTACCAATATTTTAGCCTATTGAAATGATTCTAACATTTATTGAAAGTGATATCAAAGTTTAGTATATGCTAATTGATACCATGACGACTTTCATGATTCCGCAGAGATTAAAAACAATCAGGTTTTCTTGACTTTCTCTTAGAATTAATCATAGTAATTTATGTTAAATTACTTTGAGGCTGAAAAATGATGTGATAATACTTTATCATCATAACCAACATTATTCCTCTCTATTCAAAAAAACTTTTTAATCTGAATCCCAAGAAAAATTAGTAAAATGTCTGGACAAATCAGGAAATCTTATGAAATAGTCATTGATGACTAAAGTTTTAACTACTTTCCTACATTCAAACTGTCTTTGCATTTTGAGAAACATTATGGGGGATATTTGGTGATTGATATGATCCAGATGATATCAGAGGTCACTTTCTTGATTACTAAATTAGAATGTTGACAAAATAAATAAAATTTTAAAAATCGAAACAATACATATTTGCTTTTCCATGCATTAGTTTGCTAATTACTTTAATATCCAAAGGACAATTTCTAAGATTTTTATTGTGTAAAGAGTGTCTTAATTATACATATATTATCATACACTCAATATCACTAGTTTTATGATGAAAACACATTTCATAGCATATATGTTGACATAATATGGTATGTTGTATTATTAAAAATTCTTAGACCCATGCTTTCAAGTTAGAGAGTAGTAAATATGCCAAGTCCATTATTTTCTTTACATAGTCCAAAGAAGAGATAAATCAATGACTTTACCTTTCACTCATATTTTGTTCCTTCTATTAAAATTTACAGTAAAGCAGTTTTTACAATGCTTTCTTAGAAGTTTTTTTCTAAGAACTCTCCAGTCACTCACGCCATCCATCCACCTCAAACCTCAACCAGGGCATGCCACCTTCTTGATTACCAAAGGCTCCTGTAATACCAGCGTACTTTCCATGAGCTCTCTTCTTAGCCCTGAATTCTTCAACCTTTGTTTTTTCCATTCTACCTCAAATGGCAGGACCTTCTTTGAGCAAACCCTGTAATGTCCTTTTATCTAGAGTTCTTGGCCAGAGTTCTTTGGACATGGGCGATGTTAAAGACAGGCACACCATACTCATTTGAAAATTCCGGACCTCAAGTATAGTATCTCTAATTAAAGCTGACAGTTGGACTGCTAAAACACCCCCTCTTGCCTTTCCCTCTGAAGAACAAGAGATTTCAATTAGAATGAAAAACATATACATATAACCTTGCCAAGGAGCTAGGGCATGAAGTAACATGTGAATGGTTTTCCAAAAATATATTTGAAGAAATAAAGAAAACAACTGAATGCCTTATCTTTTTAAATCTTAAATATGAAAATTAGGAAGGATAAAAGTAAAATGAACAAAAATTGGTGGGTACAGATTGTTATATCCATCTATTACAGAGACATTTCTTAATCCTTCTTACTTCTTTGAAATAACCTTGCTTACTTCCTAATAAACTTTTGCAACTAATACCTTACTATATAGTCAAAATTTGTTCCTCACTACTGAGGCAATACACGGTTATCTCAAATGATATAAAATTTATGGCTTTAAATTAAGTTTGGGATGTAAAAATTCAGTAGGTATTTTTTCACATCTATAAGCAAATTGTAGATAATCACAAACATATTTTTAGAAATAAAATATTACTTTTTTGAATTTGTTTAAAAGAATATATTTTTACCATTGTTTGTCTACTACTCTTCTCTTTATTATCATTTTATGAAAATATGAGTGAGACATGATTAGAATGAGAGCTGGAGATTCTGAGATTGCAAAGACGTAAAAGCAAATTTAATAGGTAGACTCAAGAACAAAATTTTTCTCCGATTTCCTGTCATTAGAATATTTAGCATTGTGTTCCATGAATTGTTGCTTATTTTTCTACTTAGATATACATGTGCAAAATATGTACATTCTTAGTTTATTTATGCATATAGGTAGTCTTTTATAATTCCACCTTTGAACTAAAGTTTAAAATAAATTTATTATTTTTGAAACATAAAAGTTTCAAAGAAATGTTCTGACTTTAGAAAACTATATTAAATCTTCTTGCTATTGTACTTTGAGGTATTGATTGAAAGAGAATCTATGAAAGCACATTCTCTAAATCCTGCACTAAATAAAGCATAACTGGGTGTGTTAAAGAGAAAGGCAGTGTAATTTCAGAAATTGTGTTAAAAGAGCCACATAATCTCCTAGACAGGAAACATTTTCCAGGTTACTGGATAGAAGTTCATGTAGTCCAAAAATTGTTTAGTAACGGATCATGATCCAAGCCATTAGACAGAGTATGAAAATAGCAATATAGTGCTTTATTTATTTAGATTTAACTACCAGGGCCTATATTATATCATTTCTATCTCTTGGCTAGAAGTAGAAAGAGAACAATTCAGTATTAGCTAATTTCTGACAAATAATATGATATGAGATTTTCAGAGGTTCTCACTCAGAAAATTAATAACCATATTTTAGTAACACCAAAACTTACTTAACATTTCCCCTAAAAAAAGTGACTCAGTATCTGAGTGTTACAATTTGCAAATGAATTTGCTCTCTTCTTATGGGAATAGTGATGATGAGAAGGAGGATGTGATGAATCAAAATCATAAAAACTGCCAGAATTCTAGCTGGGCAGCATTAGTGTGCAGAACTCTATGGAGACCCAAATACTGTATCAGATTGTCTCAGAGAGCACAGAATCCAGTTTCCAATAGTGATCGAATTTGCTAATTAATTCTAAAATCTATGCACAGTCAGTATTCACTATATTATTTTGAAAATTTCATAATCTAGTCTCACCTTGATAAGCAGAAATATAGAGATATTATTAACATATACTAATCTATATTATATTGGTATGCATATATACTGGCATATATATTAGTAGAAGGAAGGCTTACCACTACTTCCAACTCCCTGCCCAAGAAGATTTAGTATCAAATTCTTTTATTACCTGTTTCCTGTTCGTTGGGATGTCAAATTCATGAAATTTGATATAATGGCTTTATCTTGAATGGTCCTATCTTTAGTACATAAAAATCTACGTAATCCATATGTGCATATATTTCACTCTTGTAATTCAAGATGACAAAGTTTAGCATTTCCAGGCACAAGGCTTAGCACTTAGGTGGCATAAGAATGGATACTCTTCAGGAATAGTGAGAGGTGAGTAAAGTTAAAATGGAAATTAGAAAGGTTTCCAGGGTATTATCACCCAGATATATACATTAAAATAAAGAAAATGGAATTCGATATGTACATCCGAAGTTCAGATCTGAGTTTATATTTCCATAT
The DNA here is from genome assembly GCA_004363605.1 of Indri indri. Taxonomy (NCBI): domain Eukaryota; kingdom Metazoa; phylum Chordata; class Mammalia; order Primates; family Indriidae; genus Indri; species Indri indri. The sequence continues at coordinate 17,334 of RJWJ010028331.1, read as the reverse complement.
TACTTTTTATGCAAAAGCTTTGTGATCTATTAAGTCTATTTTGAGCTCTGACCACGAAGATAAATTTCATAGAATGTTCTCATTTTACTTTGGAATTTCAGTATCCCACAGAACCACATAAAAGAGGACTGGGAGATATACCAGTTATTCAACCAACAGTGGTCTAGAACCAACTGAGATTAAAGCAATACAAGGACTAGGATTCCATTTAGGCCATCTGTGATTGTTGATGCTGTTGTTTAAAGGCATATGGGAAGCACAGTAAAAATAAAAAATTGATTTTAGTCTGAAAGATAAAATTGTCCAGTTGTAGGAGAGGAATGGTTCAGGATTACAGGTTATAGTCACACATCTTTAATGTTATTTGGATGAGGAAACAGAGTAATTCCTGTTTAGACAGTGAAGAGAAGTTCCATAGAGTCAATGGTGATTCAATATGTAGGACAGCTTTCTAAGTATTAATAGTTTCAACAATAAAATGAATTACCTAATGAGTGGTGAGTTTTCATCATGGGAAAGATTTCTTAAATATATGTAAACATATGATATAATTATATAAATGTGTAACAAACCTTTCTCACATATATTTAATTCCTATATATAATTTTAATATATATGTATTTAATACATGATGACACATAACTAATATTTATTGAGGACTCACTATATACTAGGCAGTGTGCAGGGATCTTTGCCAGGCATAATCCTTTTAACTACTTTAACAAATTCTACATTATAAGTATATTATGTATCATTGACATTTTAGGGGATAAAATTGGGGTTTAGAGAGAAGTAACTTGGCCAGTATTACACAGTTAGAAAGCAGTGGAGTTGGTTCTGCAGCAGAAAAAGATAGGTATCTGCCAGAGAGATTGAAGAAAACATTTTTGTGCTAAGTAAGAACTGGAAATAGATGTTTTCTAAGTCCCAGATAGGTTCATGGTAGAAACAGTTTTTTCCTAAATGTTTGAATGAACACAGGCAAGAGAAAACACTGCATAATTGAGGTTTTAGCTCTCTATATTTTTTGTCTATCTCTTCCACAATATCTACAGAAAAATAGATTCACTGTAAATTGCAACTTACTCAGTCTGGTCACTTTGGACAGTATGATAAGAATACTTGTAATTTAAAAATAAATATGTTTTCAGAGATTTTTTTTCTTTTTTCCCTTAATCAAGGATTCTTACAATACCAACCTCTTGTGAGACAGATTTTACCTGAAATTGCACACACATTAATAATGAAGGGATGCACAACTGTTTGCTCTATCTTTCCCTATTTTTGCATGTCATTTGCTTTCCTAAAATGAAAGCAAAACACATTTGCTTCTCTGGGTATGCTCATCACCTTCAAAGCTGTAACCATTTCTTTGCAGTGATCACTTTGTTTAGGTGTTAAATCAAACAATGGAAACCTTGGGTTTAACCCGAGTGAGATTTTCACATTGGAAAGAATCTCATGAGGAATTCTTTAAGGTCACTGCCAAATTACAAGATGTAATTTGAAAAGTAAGTGGAGCAAAATTATATTGTGCTGCTATCCTAATGCCTTTCCCTATTTGGTCACCCTCAACATCCCTTATTATTCTAGTTTTTTCCCCACCATGAGAATGACCTCTCTTTCTGACTTTTCAAGAACAAGTGAGTAACCAAGTATAGTTCAAGAGAGAGATTTCACTTTCTTGCTTCACCCTTCCCCATTTTGCCTCTCCCTGGGTTCCACTCTGCCCTGGCTTCCTGGTTTTAAGTTCTGGATGATACCTGGCAATAGCAGAGAGACTATTGTAATTTCACCTTGAATTCCAGATTTCTTTTGCTTCTCAGTCTCAGGAGAAGTGTCAGCAATTTAGTCATGTTGTTTATTTCATGTCGAACCATCCCATTTGGAAAGCCAGCATTTCTTACCATTGTATAGCAACCATGTTTATGAGAATAAGACAAAGCTTCCTGTTCAGAAACATGCTCCTTTGATGGGAGTCAACGAAACTGAGCCGGCATATTCCAAAACATGCATTCTTGAACTGGCATTTCACTTCTGGAAACTTAATTCATCATTATAAATAAGAGTAAATGTGTTTTATAAAAGAAACACATTTGAGGTTGCTGGTGGCTCAGCTTTTCTCTATTGTTTTTTAAAATATGTATACCAAAAGATAAAAAGGAAACTGGTTTGCGTGTTTCCCATATTAACACTGTCTAGAATAATTTACAATGAAAATCAGTATTCTAGTAGATGAATGCAAATTAGACCTTTTAAATCAAAAACAAAATTAATCATTAAATTGTAATTGCTAAGTAATATTAATATTCATACATTAGGTAGCATTGGGTAGCATTGTTAGTTCAGTAATATGGCAGAAAAGGGCCTTGACAGTCTGTTTTCTCCCCTTTTCACTGTTTTAAAACACCAATGATTATGAGACCGGCCTCTCATTCATTCAGTGAAAGGTCAGACTATTGCTCTATGGCATGAGTAGCCCAGCGTTTTCATTTATTTGTTGTTCTATTCCTGTGTTCTTGTTTATGTTCATTTCATTTTTGTTTTCAGTTGACATGTGGTCGGTAGGGTGCATCATGGGAGAAATGATAAAAGGTGCAGTGCTGTTTCCTGGCACTGATCGTATCCTTCTTAGCAGCCAGTGGTATCTACGGGTGTCATTCTCAGTTAATTCCCTTTGTCTCAGATGCAATACTGCTGATGGTACACATGCACTGCCCTTCGAGGGTTTCTGTGAGACTCCAATGTCAAATACTGACAAGGTGGCATTATGGTAGAGTAACTTTTTCTCCTAGCAAGACTTTATGTGAATAACATAGTATCAAATAAGAAAGATTCAACATGATGTCAAAAAAGTCATCCTTAATTCAGTCCTATCAAACTAGTAACATTGATATACTCTTTATTGCTTTTTGTTGTAGATGTTTCAAAATTAAGATGTATTCATAGCTAGATAATAAGTAACAAAGTCTTTCAGTTTTAACACTGAAGATTGATACTTTTATATCATAACAAATATTCAGTTGGCATGGAAATTTTTAATCAGATTCATATTTACCCACATATGCAACTGGGTTATTTTAACATATATTCAGAAAGCATGCATGTGAGTTTCATTTTAAAGTTGATCACCCTCTTCTAAAATTCTTTTCTCGTTCACTTTGTTTATGGGAATAATATCTCCAGTTTCTTCTCTTATTTTCTCCATATTATTTACAAGTATAATAATTAAAAACTCATTAATTAACAATGATTATATAAAATATCTGAAGAAATACATTTAAATCACTTGTATAAGTAAGCAAATAATTAACAAGTAAATATTCCAGAGGCTCTGCAGTATTAAATAGATATGGATGGTATGTGATTAGTATATGGAAGTGTAATGGGTCCCATCATAAGAATCAAAAATAACTAACTCCCTTAAGTTACATATCCCTCTACACTTAGTCACTTACGCAAATGTTGTGTCTTTATCCTACTAAAGATAAAACTCCTGCTTAAAAGATACAATTCAAAAATAAAATTGAGCCTATAATAATGGGGTTTTAATGTCTAATTAGAGAAAATCAAGTTGCTGATATAGAGTATCTATATCATACTATGATTAGCCATTGGCCTTGTTTCTAATAACTATTTTACAATTCTCATCGTGTCTGTAATGCAATGCGCAAACTCGAGGTTTTTTATATACATAAATGGAAATGACTGAATTAGGCACTCAAGTTTTGTTGAATGAAAGAACTTAAAATGTTTCATTCAGGAAAAAATAAAGCTACTGTTTTTACTACTGACTATTCATGCTAAAAACTATTTTCTAGTCATATATATGACACACTTTTTCAAAAAAATCTTTCTGTCTATGTTATCGTTTTGGCTTCTACATATACATTTTATTAAATGACATCTATAATTTACCACATTAATGTTAGTGCTATTTGAACGTATGTTGGCTTGATAAAAACTAAGTTACTTCATATTTCTAATAAAACAAATATCTTTGTGTGCTTCAGTCTAGCCGTGTCCTCCCTTTCCTCATGGAGGGAACCACAGTCCTAAATATTTGTTATTACAATTTCCTTGACTTATATTTTTACCACAGGCATATTTATCCTTAAGCACTATATGGCTTAATTTTACATATTTTATATAACATACTGTCATTATTATCTTGTGACTTGCTTTTTTTAAAAAAAATTATGTCTTTTAGATTTATCTATGTTTATTGATTGGAAATAGTTAACTCACTTTCATTGTTATGTAGTATGCCAGTCTATGAATGTTCTACATCTAACTCATTCTCCCATAAATAGACTGGAATAGATCCAGATTTTTGTTTTTGCATTTATAGACAATAGATATATGTTCATATGCTATGATATATGTTCCAAGAGCACATGTGCAAGGTTTTCTTAATAATAAATGCTGGGGTCGTAGATACACATTTTTAACATTGCTAAGTAACACCAAATTGATTTCCAAAGTAATAGTTTATTATTTATTTATTTATTTATTTATTTGAGACAGAGTCTCACTCTGTCACCAGTTTATATGTAGCTGTCTGTTCAACATCCTCATCAACTTTTATTATTGTCAGATTTACTTTTCAATTTGTTACAGATCTCTTGGATATAAAATACTACTTCACTGGGGTTTTAATTCACATTTCCTTGACCACAGGGAAGCTAAGCATCTTTTCCTATGTTTATTGGCCATTAGTATTTTCTCCTTTGTAAAATGTCTTTTCTTAAATAGAAAAAAGCCATTTTTTTCTATTGTGTTATTTTTTCCCATTGATTAATAGGAGTTCTTTATTTCCTGATCTGGCACCCAATCTTTGTCAGTTTTACATATTGTAAATACCTTCTCTCTGTATTTGGATTATTTTCCTGTTTTATTTTATGGTGATTTTAGAATTGGCAATCTGTCTGTGTCTTTGGTTCACATATTTTCCCATCTTAAGAATCCTTTGGTGTCTTTATATTCTGTGCTAATTTTATTATGCATGCTTTAAAGTTTAATCTTTTACATTTCAGCCTTGAGCTCACTTAGAATTAATCTTTTTGTGTATGTTTGAAAGAGGGATCCACTTATTTTATTACAGTTTCATTTATTGACTAGCTTATTCTTTCTAGCTAGTTACAATGCTGTCTCTCTCATGTTTCCACATATTAGGGAGAAAAATGTTAAATTCTGGGCTCTATATTCTATTCCACTGATCTGTTTGTGTATCTCTGCACCACTAATACCGTCTCTTAGTGAATACCAAGTGTATACAATGCGCTTATATGAGGTAGGGTAGATTCCCTTCTTTTGTCTTCTTCAGAAGTATCTTGACCATTGCTCTTCCATAAACATTGTAGAATTGGCTTGCTAACTTCTACAAAAAGATACCTATTGGTATTAATGCTGGAATTGTATTGAATCTAAAGTTAAATTTGTAGAAAATGCTATTTAAATTAAGACCATTTTAAAAATCTTTTTTTTTGAACACACAAAGATCTTAGCACATGTTAATTTAGATCATTGCTATCCCAACTTAAATATGCTATTGATGTTCAGTATTTTAGTTCTCCTTTTTTTTAGGTTCATAAATTAATAATATTATAATTTCACTGCATACAGGTAGAGTTTGTTTAAATTCGTTCTTTTGATTACCATTTTCCGGGATTACCAATACTTCTTACTGTTTGGCCTCTTATTTTGAGAATATTTTCTTTCCTCCTGAATCACATCTTTGGGAAGTTACTTTAATGGAATCTTTGATAATAAAACTCTGTTTTTTATTGGGTTCCCTTACTTGAAAGACAGTTTAGTTAGCTATAGAATTTTATATTGAAAATTATTTTCTACTAGGATTTTAAAGATATTATTCTACTTGCTCTTTGTTTCCAGTGTTGCTGGTGAATAATCAGTTGTCAGTATAATAGTCATCTTGGGAGATAATTTGTCCCTTTTCTTCATTTGGGATTTTTTTCTTCATCTTTGGTTATCTGCTGTTTTTCTACCATGTGATTAGGTGTGGATTTCTTTTTATTTATCTCCTTTGAGATTCATTGTTTCCTGGATTCCAACCTTTCTTCAATTACTGGAATTTCTCAGCTTTTGTTTCTCTGAATATTTTCTTTCCTTCTTTCTTTATATTATCTCCACACAAAACTCTGATTGGATGTAAATTTAAACATTCATTTATTACACAAATATTTTTCGAGTACTACTATGTGCTGGGCACTTTTTGTCTCCAGAGATATATCAGTAAACAAAACTGACAAAAATTCTTTTCATCATGAAATTTACAAGAAAAGACAGTATATTAGAAGGTGGTAACAGCTACAGGATAAGAGGGATCAAAGTGCTGGGATAGAGGGCAGGGATTGCCTCCTTCTTCCTTTTTAAGTTTAAACATCAAAGATTTTGTCAGCTATGCTTCATATGGCATTCTTTCCTGACCTGTAGAAGCTTGATTGCCCCTTCTTAACCTCGTTTGTATGTAGTGTTAGTCCCAGAAATGAATGTAACTTTCTAGAGATGGTCTCACAGAACAGAGTACAGTGTCCCTAAACTTCTCTTACGTATTAAATAGATTCTGTTTTTCTGTTAGTGTAGGCTGTTTGCATTTGCTTCTTTGTTTATAATTTTATTTACCAATTTGAAAAGGACATTGATATTTTTCAGCTCTAAAATAGAGATTTCAAATTATATGATATCCACGGCTTCTTCCCGTTTTCAAAATGCTATCACATACAGATAGAGTCAGAATCTAGCATTTGTGAGGTGAGATTATCATACAAGTGGGAGAGGGTGCTATTTATAAAAAAGAATTAAAATTACAAATATAAAATTAGGTACATTGTCTTAAATGAGAGGCCTCAAAGATTAGCCTTCCATAGCTTAATGAAAATTCTGCCACCGTGATACATATTTATATACCCTGGATTTGCTTATATGTGAAACAGCTCTCCATTTTACAATTTAAAGTAAAGATAGGTTATAATAGAAAATAGATTTATGAGATGAAATAGATTGTACTAAGATATATATGCATCAGGCTTCAAATATCAGCCTTTAGATTAATATCACACTAGCAATTTGCTAGTGCCAGTGTACAAATAGCCTTTTACTTAATTTGTCAGCTTTAAGTTTTTGATGTGTTTTGGCTTATAATAGATCCTCTTCCTGTGCTCATTTATAATGAAAACAGATGTTAGTTACAATTGCACATTAAGTCCCTTATTCATATTTCATGTTACCAGAATTTGAGGAGGATGGTTGAACAGAAAGAGCACTTTCACATTAAAAATCCCCTAAAAACCTTTTTAAAGGAACAAAACAACTCAAAATATAACCATGAAAATCTAGGTCCAAAACTCTGTCATATGTGTATATATTTCTACCCTTATCTTTACAATTGTCCTTGGAAGTAAAAGTTCCTTTAAGAACAGATTTTATCATGAAGAACTATAATTACTGAAATACATTGTCAAGTATTTTAAATTTTATATCGAATAGTTTTTGTACTTTCCATGGGTAGTACTCCATAGGTAATAGCAATGTATATTAATAATTTCAGTTTCCTCATAGATGATGGTAGGCTTAATCCTTCTCCCTCTACTGGGAGCCTACATGTGCCACTTATTATAATTTCCCCTGGACTTTGCAGGAAAGTGACATGGGGAAAAGAAATAAAGATTAGGATTTTTCTTTCCTTAAATATTCCCAATCGAATGACCCCCAAGTTTTCCATAGCAAATAGATGTGGAATAATCTTTTGGTGAATTTGAGCCTGTTCTAATTTGCATCATAAAAGTGAAGCATACGAGTACTTTATTTTTACATCTAGACTTAGTAACTCACAAGAAACTGTTAGTATATTCTAAATTAGTATTTCTCAAAATATAATCCAAGGACCATCTGGATTATAGTTACCATTGGTGTCTTGTATGATGTCAGCCCAGACCTATGGACTCAGATTCTTGTAGATCAATGAGAAGGAAAGAGGGATCCGTGTTTTTCTAAGTTCCCTATGTTATGAATATTCAAGTTGGGGAACCACAGTTTCATATTATGATGCCTAACACGTGGCAGATGTACCTCCATTTCCTTATTGCACATTAATTGCAGACGCTACTGATTGACCACAGCATTCTTTCCTGCAGAGCTAATGTAACGCCATACAGTTGTACTCAACATTGTGCCTAGGCAGCTGGTTGGCTTGCAAGATAAAATATCCTCTCCTGGAACAATTCTATACAGACATTGCTATCAGGCAATATTAATTTTAAGATATAGCTAAGAATATAGAGGCTAACACTGATATTCTTTAAGTTGTGAATAGAGGTCAGAACATTGTTGCACAAGGATTGGATATAAGGCCTAGAGCAGAGTAGAAAGCAAGTAAAAAAAAAAAAACATGAGGGTATCAGTTCTGGAAATTACATTCATAATAACAAAAAGTAATCAGTGATAGAAGAAAACATAAAAAAGCAGATATAGTACTTTAAAGGGCCCAGTAGAATGAAATCATTAAACAGCTCTTTATGATTACACTTAGTAGCTTCTGAAGGCTTAAATGTGCATAGCATAAATTCTGTTCATAACTATGATTCAAAATATCCAGAAAAGGATAAGTCTTGTAAGGGGCCTGTGCAAATAAGAGGCCCCAAAGATTGACTTTATTATACATTATGTTCAAGGCATTATTATTTTAGAAAGTTTCCCAGCCAAGGAAGCTACAGTAAGAGAAGTGCTTGAAATTTAAGTTCTTAGCTAACTGATGATATTAACTGTAATAATTTTCAACCTGAGGATTTCAGATACTCATCTTTGCTATTCACATTTACTTTGTTTATTCTCCTATTGTAATAGTATTTATTGAAGACTTCAGTAATAATCACATGTGCACATTATCTTCTCATCATACTCTACTTATAAAATCAAACTTTTACAATGTAACTTTTTTATTTACTGAATTTAGAATTATATGAGGAAATTTTCTGTCAAGTAATTCTTAGTTAATGTCATTTTTCCATTTGTATCCAATGCCTTTGATAATTTATGTTGAGGGTGATATTTTCTGAAAAAGTATATCAAGAATATAAAAATAAATGTTCATCTTTTTTGACAACTGCACAGGTCTAGGGTCTATGAAATATTCAGATCCTTAGTCTATGTGGTAGAAAAATGATGACTTATGGATATTCTAAAGCAAATAAACCCTTTTATAAAAATAATTTTGGCCATTCTTTTTAAAAACAGGTTTGCCATGTTATTAATAGTTAACACTTAAAATCTAATTAATATTTTATATATTTTAAAAAGTGTAATCATTATGGAAATCTGATGATTTTTCTCCTTTTAAAAATCACCTTACTTCTATATAAAATATTAATAAAATTAATTTTTTTATGGGCAAATGTTGACCTGATAGCCTAGTGAAGGAGCTTCAGAGACATTCTTTAGGGAAATTGCCTGTGACAAAACATAAAATCAATTTTATGGCCAAATTAAAACAATTTTTTACCACATTAATTCCAAATTTCCTCTTTTCCTTACGGAAATACTTGGAACGAGCAGTGAACTTGGAAACAGGAGATATGACTTCCAGTCTTGGCTTATTTGTGATTATAAAGAAAAATCATGTGCTCAACTAAGTCAGACCTAGTTGTTCATGTTAGTATCCTATGAACATCTGGAAACCAAGTACTTACCAGTTAAATGTATACATGTTTATGGGAAGACAAAACTTGAAATGGATTGGTTAAAACAAAGGCACTGGCTTTTAAAGATGGCTATACCTCTTTTTTTCTTTTTTCAGTATGAACATTTATTTCATTGACAATAATATTCTTCCCATTCCTCTTTTTGTAAACTGTTGCATCAAGGAACACAATAGTGTTTTCACTTGAAAGCAATCTAAGCTAGGAAAGTACCCTGTGTCTTTAGACTAATTGTGATTTATTAAAAGAAACATTTTAACTATTCTTATTTAACAAACTCTAGAATATTTGACTCTCCCTAAACTTTACTGTAAAAGCAGCATTTTTTGTTTTGGGAATGCTGCTTTTTTTTTTCTTTTTGAAACGGAGTCTCGCTCTATCACCCCAGGTGTAGTGCAGCGGTGTCATCGTAGCTCACTGCAACCTCCAACACCTGGGCTCAAGCAACCCTCCTTCCTCAACCTCCTAAGTAGCTGAGACTACAAGTTCATGTCAGGACACTGGGATAATTTTTCTATTTTTAGTAGAGATGGGATCTCTTTCACTCAGGATGGTCGCGAACTACTGAGCTCAAGCAATCCTCCCACCTCGGCCTCCCAGAGTGCTAGGATTAAAGGCATGAGCTACCATGCCTGACTGGGAATGCTACTTTAAAAGCAATTAATCCTTTACTGAATAACTTTATAATTCTAGCTAAATGTAACTAGAATACAATAGTGTATTGGGATTATTTTGCCAATTTTGTTAAACGACTTCTTTACCAAAAATCTGACAGTTTTTTTGCCTCTATTTTAAGCTCGACATTAAGACTTTAGAGTTCTAAGAAGTCTGACAAATGATTAAAAGATGGATTCGTGGGGCATCGTAACCTAACTATTAAATAATAGGCCTCTTTTCATAATTTGCAATGGCAAGCACTTGAGTTTTATTTAACTACACTAATATTTTCTATTTAAATATGTCTAAGTAGTTATAGGTAAGCCTATATCCATAGTATTAATGTGGATTTTTGTCTAAGAGTAACTTGTAACTCTAACCTTATATAGTGTTTGTCTTTATTTACAGTGATTCTGACTTACTACTGTATTCTCATGCACATAGTAATTTAGATAAACTTTTATTGAAGCATGTTCTTGTTTAATTATTACTATTGTTTTGTAAATGAATGTTCTCAGTTTTTCCTACCCTCATTTCATTTCTTAATAGTCCATAGTAATATATTTTTACATTCCAATAACTGAAAAGATATATAGTAATTTAAGTTTTATTCAGCTAGATTATAAGGGAGGTAGAAGAGGATTTGTGAATTAATTTGATTTTATATTTTTTCAATATCCTATCTACTGTATTTGTATTATATGCTTATTTTAGTTAATTTGTCAACATAGTTAATTTTTTTCTTTCATCAGGACTGTCAATCTTTTCTAGTCCAAATAAACTTAAGTAGGTAATATTATGGTAAGGGTCTTTGAACTGTCACACATTACATTAGTGGAAATGAATTAATTAACACAAAGGATAGAGTTGTAGAAGAATAAACAATGTAGGAGAGAACATGGCTTGCAGTGGTGGGTTAAGAAGAATTTCTAAGGTCTCTGTCATTCACTAACACATGGCAAGGAAATCTGTTTGAAATCAGCTGTTTCCAGCTGATTCTTCAAAGTTTTCATGGGTGATGTTTATCATTCTCAAAGCTCTGATATCAATATATCAAACATTAATGGTAGATGAAAAAGAGGATCTCAATCAGTGGATATGTCTGTCAACAGAGTTAGCTCCAATTTTTGAGGGTATTAATTTTCAAAGAGGTAATATTTTTCCTGTAGAATTCCCCATGCTTAATGTACTTTATGAACTTGCATGTACTTGGATGGAAATCTGTTGTCTTAAGTTGAATATCCCTCTGTTCACCCTCATATTGCATGAAAACAATATTCAGATATCAGAAGTAAAAACAATTGGTTTGAAATAGGTGACTACTTTGATAAATATAATTTTCAGGTCTTTGTCAGACAATTGATGAGTTATTTTACTATTAAAAATTATATTGATCCCATATATAATGCATATGTGTGGAAACATTAACAGATGAAATTTCCAAATTTTTAGGGAAGGAGGAAAAATATTTTAAAGGTAATTTAGGAAAAGTGTAAATGAATTTTATTTAAATTATTTGTGTACTTGTCATTTTTAAAATATAACTAATCGAGGTAACTTCAGGATAAAAATATCACTACCATGTGTCATTATATTTTTTCTTCTAAATCACATGATTGTATAGAATCTTATCTCAGTGTAAGAGATTCTTCTTGAGTTATTTGAATAACTTTTTATCTTTACAACCCAAAGACTATTTCATGATATCCTATTTTGTTAAATAATTCTAGTTCCCCAAAAGTATATAAGTTCCAAAAGTGAATTTAAACTTCAAAGAGGATTCATTGCCTGACAATTCTGATTTACATATTATTGTTCTTTATTGCTTATTAAACTCCACTTGCGACGACTACTCAGGATTTGGAGAAGAGTTAGCTTCCTGACTATTGAAAGACAAGAGCTAGTGGTCTGCACTTCCTTTTTCCCTTAACGATTCAATTCTCAGATATTGACCAGTGGAATAAGGTAATTGAACAACTAGGAACACCATGTCCAGAATTCATGAAGAAATTGCAACCCACAGTAAGAAACTATGTGGAGAATCGGCCCAAGTATGCAGGACTCACCTTCCCCAAGCTCTTTCCGGATTCCCTCTTCCCTGCGGACTCTGAGCACAATAAACTCAAAGGTATGCCCTTCAGGGATGACTTGGAACCGCTGTGCTGAACAGGTGATGGGCTAAACAAGCACACTGTATTGATCTCTCTCTCTTTCTCATTTTTTCTTTGATTTTCAGTTGATATATAATAATTGTACATATTTATGGGATGCAAAATGATATTTTAATACCTGTACACGATGTGTAATGGTCAAATCAAGGTAATTAGCATACCTGTCACCTCAATCATTTATCATTTCTTTAACGTGAACTGCTTCAAATTAAGGAGAGGTATTTATTAAAAGATTTTTCTTACAAACAGGAGTAATCAAAGATTTTAGAATTGTCTGGATATTCAGAGGGAAGGGTAAGTGTGTGACAGTGCCTTGGGTTAACTATCTCGTAGAGGTCTATTTGGAGTCTTAAAATTATTTTTGGAAGTGTACTTCTAAAAGATCAAAATAATATACATTGAAATCATTGCTCCAATCCTTTTTATTACTTAGAAAATATTTTTGACACAAGTTTTTAGTTGTAAAATCTTGGAGATGCAGGTGTCTGAGTGTCTTTTATTTGTTTTTATAAAGTACTTAACCACTAACTTTTCATTTTAGAGTAGTAAATGAGACTACATATTTTTTTACTCAATATAAACACTTCCATTAATAAGTAATTGAATATTTTCACTGTTTTACTTTCAAATAAGTTGAGTAACAATATTGATGTAGGATATTTCTTATTTCTCTTAAAACCTGATTTTATATAAAATTTTATATATTTTTAGAGATTAAAATTAATGTATCTTTTAATAGTGTTATTAAATAAACATACTTACTGATTATTATCATATAATTTTGTAACTGTTGCTGCCCAAACCATAAAATTAATCATGATAACATATACATAATATAGAGGTTTCCATTAGTGTTTGGTGTAGCATTAGACTGGCTTCAGTCTCTAGCTACTTGATTTCATCAAATCATGATTCCATTGATTAAAAATGACTGATGATTAGAGAATGTTCAAATAAAATTCAGTAGTTGAATATTCTATCACATCAGCTCCTCAGGTTGTTTTTTGGTACATAAGAAATTTGTACTATGTGATCTCTTGAGTTAATCTGAATACTCAAATTCTAATAATTTCATTGCATGAATGAGAATATAAAAATATACACACCGATTAACTTCAAACAGCCATCCACACATTTGTTGAACATCATTCATTTGCATTTCCCATGCTCTTCATCCTATTTTCACACAGATTTCCCAAGCACATTATTTCGCCTATACAAATTTTCTGGGTTGATGAATTTTACTGAGAAATCTAAGTAAATGATTACACTTATATACTCATAGCATTATGGCCCATAAAGAACCCCAAATGAAGCCTTAGACTTAGAGACACATGTAATATGCATTTCTTTTTCCAGCACATCAAGAAATTTACCTAATATTTGGAAGGAAGATATGACTTGATTCTTTGTCTTCTTAGTTCTCTCTACATTCAACAAATTTCCTTACTAAAGTAAAAATCTCACTACTTGTTTTTCTCATTCATTGTTTCAGCTAGCCAAGCCAGGGACTTGTTGTCAAAGATGCTAGTGATTGACCCAGCAAAAAGGATATCAGTGGATGACGCCTTACAGCATCCCTACATCAACGTCTGGTATGACCCTGCTGAAGTGGAGGCGGTAAGGCATATGCTTCTTATACTTTCCTGCCACAAACAAATCATAGCTCGTGGTGAAGACTGAATAGGACTAGAAGCCAAAAGAACACACTAGGGACTTTCATAAAACTCATAAGTCAAAAGCCTATTACCTGCCCCTCTAAAAGTAATTTTCTTCAGCCTGTGTTTTAAATGCATTTCTTTTTCAGGACTTCCTATGAGAGGGGGTGATTTAGTCCAACAGGCCTTAGATTTCCATGACACACTACCATTTGCTTTTAGTAAATTTACAACACTTATATTTCCTCCTGTGTTTAACCATCAGCCTCTCCTAAGGCAAGCTTAGTGGTAGAAAACATAGTAGAGGACAAGTTGCTTTGCTTCTGTTTCCTTGATATATTCTTGATTCCTTGATACCTGCCATTAGTAAAATGTGGTACTTAAGAGCATTTCAATTAGAAAGCTTTTATCAGATCATTGATGCCCTGTGAAGCCTTGCATGAACTAGATGAGAAAAAGTGGATTATTTTAATAAGGACATTAATTCAGGTTGATTCTAAATTGAATATCACAGTATGATGTATCTCCATGTCTTAAATCTAGGCACAGTTTGAGAATTTTCTCAGAAGCATAACTTTTAATTTTAAAAATGTTTTCCAACCATTTGATAGCTTCTATCAATCTCTTTCTTATATCTTTACCTCTACTTTGCTCTGCACGGAGCCAGGGCAAAGGGGCATAGCTGCTGCCATGTGTGTTCTCTAGGCTTCCTGATGAGAATTCCTTTCTGTGCTGCCTTTACATGCTCCTATCAGCAATGTGACCTTCTCCCATAAGCACCAGCATCTTCTCAAACTCTTAGAATACCTGCACTAAATTATCTCATTTTCTTTTACATAATACCTTCAGATGTATTTGTTTGAATTTGTTCTTAATCTTCTGTTTGAAATTCTGTTTGTTTTTTTGTATCCCAGGGTATTCTTGCTGGAGGGTATTTTTGCTTTCTTTCAGTTTCTTTTCCTCTGCTTCATCATATGCTTATCCATGTCAGAGGTGCTAGGTTCAAACTTACATAATTCTTCACTACAGAAGTATGGTATGAAAGATGGCAGTGAGAACTAGGTATATTGAACTTTATAGACACAATATTCAATGAGCTCGTTTTCATAACGTAACCCAATCCTTAAGCATTCAAAGACTTCAGAGAAAACACTTAAACAATAAACGAGTCTCCCAAGAGTGCAAACTGAGGTGTAATCATCCGACATGACATTTTTCTTAAGATTTGCTATCTTAATCAGTTCTACAATGATGTTGAAATTTCAGTTTGCTTCAAATTAATTCTTAGTCACTTTGATTTGATTCTTACAAACTAAAATCCCCACAATTAAATATTTCTAAGTTTAATGATAATGTTCTTAAAACTAATATATTCTTACAACTGAAATATAGAATCTGTTTCCGTCTCTCACACTTGGGACATACTTTCAAAGATTTCTTGGAGTAGAATGAAGTAATGAAATAAGTAAGAGAAAGTATGATATACATGTGTATAAAAATTAAGTATAAGAATTTTATCTCTGATGAAATTCAAAAAAATGTTTTAGGTTCTGTTGATAAAAATTTTAGATAAATATACATTATTTGAAATTGTTACCCCTCACTTATTTTCATAGTTCAAATTCATGTGGCATATTTATTTTTTCTTACAACTAATTTAATACATGTAATCTGTTTTTAATGGATTGTGGCCTAGAGTTTAATTAGAGTCATAAAGTCTGCATTTGAAATGCACTCATAATTATGCTGCCTATAAAAGAGATAGTTGCTTAGAATCTATAACAACATATTACAAAAGAGTATCTATGGGTTTTTAAGTTTATTTTAAATTTTTATGAAAATTTTTTTGTGTAATAAAAAGATAAAATTTAGGATACTAAAATATCTAGAGCCTTTTTCCTTTTTTCTCAACCATTTCAATGTTGTCATGCAATGGATAGCAACAAGACAGGACACATGAATTTTTAGGGAAGGATCTGATAGAGCCCGAAGGTCTAGAAAAAGAGATCGGTTAATACACAGGAGAACAAACAAGTATTTTACATCTAGACTGGGATAATTGATTATCCAGTGGTAAACATATCTTACATCTAGACATGTTGCAGTGAATAGGTTGGAATCCTGATTCTAGGGCCAGAATAGTTTATTAATCTATGAAGTATTAATATATTACAGAGGTCACAACTAGGAAGAGACAGATCCTGAAGGTTCTAGAAGCAGCAGTCAGCTAGGCTTTCTGCAATATCCTTCGAATTAGTGCCTTTGTTAATGCATATGGACATGCATTTAAAATAAAATGATCTTTCTTTATGGACACATGGTGCAAAGCTTGAATGAAAGTGATATGTCTTTTGCCAGAGCTGACAAAAATTGTTTTGCAAAATAAACTCCGGTGTCTATAATCTAAATAAATGGAAGTATCAAATAATCAGAATTTTCACAATTACAAGTCATCAAGGAAATCCAAGCTCAAATGGCTTTCAAGTAACTCACATGATATTAGGGAAGGAAGGAAATTCAAGGATGAGAGGGAAGAAAAATAAATTTCAGTGGAAGGAAATAAGAGGCAAGTGGACAGGGGATAAAGGAGAAACTGTGTGAGAATGTGATGTTTATAGGAACAGTAGAAAAGAGTAGAGAAATATTATGTGTACTAACCTGTTAATCATGCTACAAGCTATCTTATCACATTTCCAAAACTACCAAAGTGCCAAAATCAAAAGGGAAAGAGCACGTGAATGTTGTCATAACTCTAAGAAGGAAAATTAAAATTAATCATGTACACATGGACTTGAAAATTTTAAAAATTGGATGTCAATTTAAGAGTGATCTATTTGTATACTAGTACATAAAGATTTTGAAGTGACAACTGCTCAAATTATTAGCAAGTTCTTATTCAAATAATGTTCAGAGTAACAAAGTATGGGTCCAAAATAGAGCATACAAATCACATTTAATATCAACGCTTTTTCATGAAACAATTAGAAGGTGCTCTAACTCTGGTTCAGTATTCATCAACAGGGCAAATCTATTACACACAAATTCAATGTACTGAGTTGTTTGTATCTTTCTAGGTATGAAAGATGGTTTAGGTTTAAATTTCTGCTGTGAAGGCCGGGCGCGGTGGCTCAC
>RJWJ010028330.1:0-21487 GCA_004363605.1 Indri indri | reverse complement strand
TTTCCTCTATTTGTAATCTAATCAGTTTAACATTTGTTGAAAATGCACGGATGAAGCTGAGCATTGCACAGCTGCTGCCTACGATGCTGGTGCTTAAACCATTCTTGGCATCACAGGCTACCTCCGACTTAGAGCGTGGATTCAGCGAAGGGCAGTGACTCGACTCATTCACTTGTGGGTCACTGTCTTCCTTTTTCCCCAAGATGGGATAGGGAGTGGGGCAGTGTGTAAGACAGGAAGAAAACCAAAGTGTTTTTCCTGATTCGCAATCAATGCAGTAGTGAGCGCTCAGCATAGAATACTTCACCTCTGGTCAGCAGACTGTGGGGATTACTCCTCATCAGCATGCAGTTCTCCGTCAGACACCAACAGGATGTTCTGCAAGATAACTCAGTTATCGCACTACCTGGAGACAGGATCAGATCCACAGATGCGGGCTCAGTTGCACAAAACTGCCTCACATCGGATGCCGGTCCCAGGTGCCAAGTTGGGACGTGAACTTCTGGCTGAACAGCCATAAAATTGGGTATTTCATGACCCTTTCCTCACATTTTCTTAATTTGATAGAGCTGTTCACAAACTCTGGGAAACATTTTCCTTATGTTATAAAGGATATTACAAAGCATGTAGATGAACACCCAGAAGCAAGAGGTATTCTCACAAACTAATCAAAACCTAGGAGGGGGTTTGGAAACCATGACGTTTCTCTGCATCTGAAGGGAGGGGCAGTCTTTGGGACTCAGTCTTTAACCTGTAGGATCTGACCCTCTGTGCAGGTCGATAGTATCAAAATTGAGTTGAATTGTAGGGCAGCCAGGTGGGACTGTCCCACAGAACTGGCCAGTGTGGGAAAAACCACACACGTATTAGGGACTAGAGGTAAAATATTCTGTGTTGAGTATGATTAGTTTTTTTGTATGTCAAACATTAAAGGGAAGACATTTCCTCCCTCAGCGCAAACCTTAAAATCTTGTTTGTGTCCCTTGTCTTTAATTCTTACCTCGAATTCTTCATTTACCCCTTCCAGGCAAGCTTGCACATCCACCATTCCATTCATCATTTCTTTCTCAGACACAAGTGACCTCTGCATTTCTAAATCCACTTTTTAATTCCCTCTCTTCATCTTTCTTTTCCTGTCTGCAGCTTGTTGCACAGCTGATCATTCCTTCTTTTTTCTTCGCTGTGGGGACATCTCTCTAAACTTTGAAAATTGCTTTGTTTTACATTTTTCCTGTCACCTTCATGTCTTACCAGTTTCCTCTGCTGGTGTCTCCTGAGCTGCGTTCTCTGAATGTGGGCGTGTCCCCTGATTTAGTGCTCGAACCTCTTATCATGTCTGTCCACACCCACTGCCTTTCCGTATCATCTCGTGTCATGGTTTAAACCCCTCTGACATGTCTCCGGTTCCCTTGCAGCCCTCTGCCCTGAACTCTAGAGTCCTGTGTCCAGTTGTGTCCTTAACTGAGTGCTGGGATGTCTAACGTTATCTCCCCTTCATATATCCCAGAGGGACTTTCTCAGCTCTCGCGAATGCTTTCCCCTGCAGTCCTCACATCTCAGATTAGGAGGACCCTGTACTTCCTGGAGCCTAGTGGAATTTCTTGTCATACATTTAAGATACATAGGATAATTCTTCTATGAGATAAAGAAAAAAATTACATGTTTACTTAAAACAGGTATGGAAATACATTGTTTTGAAACGTCTGTTGAGATGTGGGAGAAATAAGTTTGCAGACCTGGGCCCTCTCTGCTCTGCTCACCCAGGACCTTTGTGGCCTCATCTCCTGCTTGTGTCCTCCTTGCTGGCTCTGCTCCCGCCATGCAGGCCTCTTTCCTTTTCCAAGGTTGCTCCTGCCTCAGGGTCTTCTCGGGGGCTGTCCCTAGCCTAGAACTCTCTGGCCCCTCGGCTGCATGTAACAAGCACCCTTCCTCCCCCAGGTCTTTGTGCTGATACCACCTTCTCAGAGAGGACTTCTGTTACCCCTGTCCCCCATTTAACAATCCAGCCACACCTTCACCCCCACCTGTGGTCCATATTGGCTGCTCCGCATGTTTCTTCTTGGTCCTTCACCTTCCAGTGTCTGGACACTGGTGACAACAAGTCCTGAAGGGAAGAGCAGAGCCAGAAGTTGGGAGGGGTCCTGGTCTTGCCCCTCTGAGTGGAGCTCACCCCTGGCTTCACATTAGGGTGCTGAGGCATTTGGCAAATATTTATTTTGTCTGCTTACCAGAGATTCCACTTCACAGAGTGGGCCAGGCTTAATAATATTTAGAGTTGATGCTACTTTGTATTCGTGGTAGACTACCAGATCTGTGTCCTCCATTTCTGAGGGCCGAGATCAGCCTGGGATCCACGGAGGGGTGAAGGGGCTGCGCTCTGCATCGGGTTTGGTCAAGGGCGGGTCTGTGTCCTGGAGGGGGGCTCAGCCCAGCCCAGCTCCCCACTGCTGCAGCGTGAGTGTGGGCTTCACCAGGAGGGGAGCGAGTTCTGATGAAAGGGTTATAGACTCACTAGCTGATGGTCCTCAATGAGTTTATTGTCCCTGCATGCCCCCTTGGTGTAATGGACAGGAGAGACCATCTTTTTACATGGGACGTGTTTCCTCTTCATGGAATTGTGGCACGGAGATTGGGTGTGTTGATGCTCAGCATTGAACAGCTTATTTTTGACATTCAGGATTGACTTTTAAAGATTCATGTTGGGTGAGGAAGAATCCCAGATCAGGAGGAAGAGGGAAGAAAAGGAGTCAGGAATGGCTTTTACTCAGGTAAAGTAATATTCTTGGTGGATTGTTGTGTGTCTTTTTCCTTTCTCAAATGCGGGCATTGGAGTTGCTAGTCTTCTCTGACTCTGAACCATTCTGACTGACATGTTTGCTCCCACTCACCCAAGCCTTTCTTCAGTGCCTCTCATCTCCACTTTGATTCCATGTCACCGTGACCTAGTGAAGAGGCTCCATTGGGCACAGTCCTGGGAAAGGCTTCACACCCAGACATAGGTTAGAGAGGGGGTGTGGCCCCTGTCGTGTCGGTGCTGTTGAGCAGCAGGGGACTGTTCAGGGGCTACATCTGGGTGTACTGTCAGGTCTCTGTAGAACAGGATGAGACAGGTGTTCATGGAAGTCATGGGTTAACATGCTAAATTCTGGAAAAGGAGACCTGTTAGGGGAGGTCTTTTCTGCCTGATTTTCTACTACGTTTCAAGCTAACCGAGTGAATCACTGTGTTTCCGATGCCAAATTATTTCTGACCAGGAATAGTATGGAAAGATAGACATCAGTGATAGTGTTTTATTCCATCATGTATTTCAAAATATGACATGAACATCAATGTCTGAGAGCAGGGGATTGGTTCCGTTATTCTCAGCGTATCCATCCCACAGAGACTGTGGGTTCCTGCATGCATTCATTTTTGTTTGTTTGGTTTGGTTTTGTTTTTTTTTCCAGACTGGATATCGGGTTACCCAGACTGGAGTGCGGTGGCACAATCATAGATGAGCGCAGGCACGAATTCCTGTGCTCAAGCCATCCTACCATCTCAGCCTCCCAAGTAGCTCACAGTATAGGCATATCATGTGCCTGGCTAATTTTTTTTTTCTTTTTATAGAGATGGGGTCTGGTGATGTTACCCAGGCTAGAGTTGAACTTTTGGCCTCAGTCCTCCTCCCTTGACCTCCCAAAGTGCTGGGATGGCAGGCGTTAGGCACATGCCCAGCTGGAGAAAATTCTTCAGTGGATGTTTTGTTGTGATATTTTATAGTGCAAGTTTCAGATCATATATTTACATAAAGATGTTCATGTCATTTAGCAAGCTGTTTTCTTTCTCTTTTTAAAGTTATGTTGATATTCCTTCGACTTCCGTAGTATATAAGGTTCAGTAGTGTCCGTGGATCCACTGGGGTTCTTGGAGCACATTCCCCGTGAATAAGGGGATTCCACCCCATCCTGTATCTAGAATTTAATATTAAGGCACAGTGTCCTCCATTTGTGAGGGCTGACATCAGCCTGGGATCCAAGGAGGAATGAGGGGGGCTGTGCTCTGCATCAGGTTTGGTCAAGGGCGGGTCTGTGCCCTGGAGTGGGGCTCAGCCCAGCCAGCTCCCCACTGCTGCAGCGTGAGTGTGGGCTTCACCAGGAGGGGAGCGAGTTCTGAAGAAATGGTGAGAAACTCTGTAGTTTGTCTTCCTATAGGAGTTTCTTTTCTGTGAAACACCCTGGTTCAGGGCAGCAGAGGGACATGTCTGCACAGATACGTCTCCTGTTATTTCAGGGGATATGTATAAGTGTATGTGTGTCAGTTTGTTTATGTGATGTGTGTGAACCTGGGCATGGATCAACAAAGGCACATCCTCACTTTATATAAATTTTATATTTTTTGACAGTTATAATTTTATCTTGAATATTTTCCATGGCCTTAAAATTTTTCTACAGTATCATGTTAATGAATTGATGTTAGTAAGAATATGTAACGTATGACTGGTATACGTGTGTGTACATGTATGTAATGACCTTTGGTGTAGTTGCATGTTTTTATCCTTGAATGTGTTTCAACTTCCCTCAATTAAGTAATTCTCTGTCAATTTACTTTTGAGGCTGATCTGCTTCTTAACTCTTTGATCCGTGAGGTCTGATCCTCATGCCCAGACACCTGGGATCAGTGCTTACTCAGCCATTTTTAGCCCATTGACCTCTGGGGTGTTTTTTCTAAGCGTGTCGGAGACACAGTTGTCTCCTTAGTAAGGTGGAAATGGATCTTTCTCTCATGGGCTCTTGTTGTTATAGCAGGTAGTACACGTAAAGCATTTAGAATACTGCCTAGCATGTGGGAGGTGTTCAAAAACTTCCAGTATGGCTGCTGCTCTCCTCATCACAGTTTTTTAGATTGTGATCTTCTTTTACAAGCCACTGTGGACATAGTCATCTTGAAGACATTACTCATATTCTAGTTCAGGTAGATACTGAATATCATTTGGTGTGTCAGACAGAATATCTAATACCTCTATAGAGAAAAGAGGTAAACCTATGCTAATTTTTTGTTTTTCTTGTATTGTCCACATTATTTCTTATGGAAAAGCATAATAAAACCAAGAATGAGCTCAAAAATATATTAATGTGGATCAGTGAGAACACTCACTTCAATCAAATCAATTTTTACAACTCTCTTGTCATTTTATGTGAAGAGAGGACTTCTTCCCTTCTCAGTGGTGAACTATGTTTTACATTTTAGGGACATTTGACATTCAGGGATGTGGCCATAGAATTCTCTCAGGAAGAGTGGAAATGCCTGGACCCTGCTCAGAGGGCTTTATACAGGGCCGTGATGTTGGAGAACTACAGGAACCTGGTGTCCCTGGGTGAGGATGACATGGCTCTCGACGTCAGGATCTGCCCTTGTGTGTCTTTGCATTTTCTCTGTGTGCCTCTTGGGAGCCCCTGCGTTGCTTGACTGGGATGCAAGCCTTATTGACTCAGAAATCAAAAGCTCCATTATGCTTTCTGGACTTTAAATGTCCCCTTCTTCAGTTGTTGTGTTCTCTTTATAATACATCATTTTATGGTACAATGGATTACATATGCAGGAAAACCTTGTGGGAAACTTTAAAAATGTCCAGGTCTTTGTTTTCTACCCCCAACCTTTGGATTCAGTAGTTCTTGGAAGAGAACTAGATGTTTGCATAATGCAGTTTTATACACATTCAGAAATAGGCCATCTGTGGATGAATTTGTGAAATATTTTTCTTGATCCAATTGTAATGTCCTTTCTCCTACCTAAACATAGAGCTTGGATTTTGGCAAAGCCACAGCACTTCTTGATTGTTTGTTTTTATAAGCAGGAATCTTGCTTCCTGACCTGAGTGTTATCTCTGTGTTGGAGGAAGGGGAAGATCCCTGGACTATGGACAGTGAAATGAAAACACCAAGAAACTCAAATGGCGGGGAAAGGATCCCAGATTTGCATTCAGGTAAGAGCTCAGGTGGGCACAGTGGAAACCACACTGTTGAACAGTGTTTGGGAAAGTTTGCATGTCGGGGAATTCAGTCGTCAAACAAAGTTTAAATCCTGGGAGCTCTAAGCAGAAATCTTTGCCCCCACTTACCACTCTGTTCTTTAGACATGTAATAGTTTATCCTTTCGCCCTCCAGTGGTGCTGCAGCTCAAACAGAGACCACGGCAAACTCTTTATTCTGTGGGACAACACCTGTCATCTGGCTTTTGTGAACTCTTTCCATTTGAATTTCATGTAATGTTCACCTGGTCCCTGGTAACCCACAGCCTGGTGCTGTCCTGTTGTTCTCTGGCTCTTATTTGCTGCCTGTGTTGCTGATGACCTAGTCCGTGGGTGTCCACACCACTGCCAGGGTATGTTTCTGCTCTTTGCTGCTCGTAGCAGTACCCTTCAGTGTGAGCCATCCTCACTGTAGGTCATTTACTTATTTTGTCCATGTTATTATTTATGCTGTTCTGGTGATAATTATGAAGTTAGATTTATTCATTTTAGATACATACACATAAGCTTTCATTCGTTTCACAAGCACAGCTCTACGTCTACTAATATGTAAGGTGGTGGTGCCTCTGACATCATGCCCCTTTTGTTTTCAAAGACATTTTATAATATCCTACATTGTCTGAGATTAGGAGAGCTGAAATGCATCATGTGTTCCTCATTCTTTGTATTAGAATTATTTCATTACCATGAATATTTAAAGTCTCTTCTCCCTACCCTGTTTTCTCTGCCCCTCCCCTTTCTTTTCTGTTTGTATGAATTTGGCAGTTTTAGGTCCCTCACAGAAGTGAAATCATAGAGTATTTGTCATTTAATGTCAGGCTTGTTTCACTTAGTGTGGTGTCCTCCAGGTTAAATCATCTTGTAGCATGTAAAGTAATTTCTTTTTTTTGTGAACTGAATCATTTTCCTTTTATGTATTTAATATATAGCACATTTTGTTTATCCATTTGTCTGTTCGTGAACAGCTCGGTTGTTTCTACTTCTTGACTCTTCTGAATAATGCTGTTTTTTTTAACATGGGTTTGTATATACCTGCTCACAATGCTGTCTTTAATTCCTTTGAATATATACCCAGATGGGATATTATTGGCTTCTAAGATAATTCCCAGTTTTGAAATATATGAGGAAATTTCACACTGGTTTCCATAGTGGTTGCACCATTTTACATTCCCACCAGCAGGGGTCGAGTCTCTCCTTTCTCCGATTCTCACCAACACTTTCTATTGTACGAGGATTTTTCTTTTATTAGTTTTGAAAACAGACGTTCTAGTTGGTATTTGTACCTTGTTTTCTTTGTATTGGTGTTATATGCAGGAAATCATGGTTGAATGCAACTCATGAGGCTTTTTACCTATAATTTTTTCTAAGAGTTTTGTAATTTTAGGTCTCATATTGCATCGTGAATCCATTTTAAGTAAACTTTTTCGTATGGTGCAAGGTAAGGGTCCAACTTCATTCTTTTGGATGTGGATATCCAATTTGCTTAGGACTGTTTTTTTTTGTTTTCTGTTTTTTTTTTTTTTTTTTTTGAGACAGAGTCTCATTCTATTGCCTGGCTAGAGTGCAGTGGCCTCAACCTAGCTCACAGCAACCTCAAACTCCCAGGTTCAAGCGATCCTCCTGCTTCAGTCTCCTGAGTAGCTGGGACTACAGACATGCGCCACCATAGCCGACTTATTTTTTTCTATATATATTTTTAGTTGCCCAGCTAATTTCTTTCTCTTTTTTTTTTCACTAGAGGTGGGGTCTCGCTCTTGCTCAGGCTGGTGTCAAACTCCTCAGCTCAAAGGATCCCCCGGCCTTGGCCTCCGAGAGTGCTAGGATTACAGGCGTGAGCCACTGTGCCCGGCCCTTAGGACTGTTTGTTGAAGGCATTGTCCTTTCCCCTGTACATGGTCTTGCCACCGTACTTGACCATCATTAGACCATGTATTTGAGAGTTTCCTCGTGAGTGCTGGTCTGTTCCATTGCTTCATATGTCTGTCTTCATGGCAGTACAGTACTGATTTGATTCAGGTAGCATTGTAATGAGTTTTGAAATGGGGCAATGTAAGACCTCTTGCTGTATTTCTTTGAAGTTTCTTTTCCTATTGAGGTGATTGTGTGATTTCTTTTTAATTTAAGGATAAATTTATTTTTATAGAAAGTTTCATTAGGATTTTGCTAAGGATTTCACTGAACATGTGGGTCACTTTGGTTGTTATTGACATTTCACATCAAGTCTTCCAAAGCATGACCATGGGACATTTTTGCATTTATTTGTGTGTTCTCTAATTTCTTTCAGTAATATTTCTTACATTTCTGTTTACAAATCCTTTTCCTCCTTGTTAAGCTCATTCCTAAGCATTTAATTCTTTTTGATGGTACAGTAAATCAAATTATTTACTTACTTTTCTTTTGGAGTTATTTATATTAATGTATATGAAAGAAACTAATTTGAAGTAGATTTTGTATCCTGTATGGTTGAATTCGTTCATTAATTCCAAGAGGGTTTTGTGGAATCTTTAGGATTTTCTACGTAAAAGATTGTCATCTGAACAGAGATCATTTAATGTCTTCCTTTTCAATTGCATGCCTTTTATTTCTTCCTCTTTTCTCATTGCTTTAGCTAGGATTCCAGTACCTACACTTTGCCCTCCATATCCATTGCTTCTGTATCTAGAGATTCAATGACGCCTATGTCAGCAATCCACAGTAGACTGAATCTGCACATGTGGAACCCAGGGTTGTAAAAGGCAGACTATAGTTTCAATCTGTGTTTAGTTAAATCTCAGGATGTAGACACTGCAGATATGGAAGAGCATCCATAGAATTTGGTATCATGGGGGGACCTGTACCTAACACTCCTTGCATACTGAGGGGCAACTGTATTTTTTATAGAAATAATGCAAATGGGCTTTCATTATTTTTCCTCATCATAACGGAAGAGCCTTCATTCTTTTAACTTTGAATATGAAGTTAGGTGTTAGCTTCCTATATATGGTCTGTATTACGTTAAGTAGATTCCCTGTATGCCTAGTGCGTTTAGTGATTTTGTTATGAGACATTTTTAAGGGACTTTTTTTGCATCAACAGAGATGAATGTTTGGCCTTTTTCCTCTATTCTGTTGTGGAGAAAGACACAGATTTATGTTTCTAAGTTGCAACCCCCTTGCATTCCAGGAATAAATCCCATTTGGTCATGATGTGTGATTAATTTCAGTGTGCTGCTGAAAATTTGTCTTGCCAGCACTTTGTTGAGGACTTTTGCATTTGATTAATCAGGAATATTGCTGTATAGTTTTCTTTTCTTGTAGGGCCTTTATCTGTCTTTGCTGTCAAGGTGACACAAGCCTCATTGATTGAGTTTGGAAGTGTTCCCTCCCTTGATAATTTTTGGAAGATTTTAAGGCGTGTTTGTGTTAATTTTTTTTTTCAATATTTGATAGATTGCCATGGCAGTCATCTGGGTCTGTACTTTTCTTTAATAGGAGATATTTGATCAGTGACTGAATGTCTTTGTCACTGGTGTGTTTAATGTTTCTAGTTCTTCATGCTTAAGTGTTGGTAAGTGGTGTATTTCTAGAAATTGATGCATTTCTTCTTGGTATTAAATTTATTGTTATATGATTGTTCAATCTCATTCTCTTAACTTTTGATTTACATACAATCAATTATAATGTTTCCTTTTCTGTTTCTAATTTTAGTCTTTTCTCTCTTCTCGCGTTTTTTATTTTTTATTTTATCTGGCCAGGGGTTTGTTTGTCAGTCTTCTTATCATTCAGCGTATGATCTGTTACTTCTGTGATTTTCTGTAGCGCTTTTCCAGACTCTACTTTGTTAGTGTTCTAACTTTATTCCTCTTTTGGCTACCATTGTATTTACTTTGTTCCTGTACTTCATTGAAGTAAAAAGGTAGGTTCTTTATATGTGATTGTTGTTTATTTATTTATTTTTGTTTTTGAGACAGAGTCTCACTCTCTTGCCTGGGGCGAGTGCCGTGGCGTCAGCCTAGCTCACAGCAACCTCAAAATCCTGGGCTCAAGCAATCCTACTGTCTCAGCCTCCCGAGTAGCTGGGACTACAGGCTTGCGCCACTGTGCCCGGCTAATTTTTTTTCTACATATTTTTTTAGCTGTCCAATTAATTTTCTTTCTATTTTTGGTAGAGACGGGGTCTCGCTCTTGCTCAGGCTGGTCTCGAACTCCTGAGCTCAGAACGATCCGCCCACCTCGGCCTCCCAGAGTGCTAGGATTACAGGCATGAGCCACCGCACCTGGCAGATTGTTGTTTATTTTTAATGTAAGCATAGATAGTTATAAATATCTTTGCCAGCCCTATTTTTGCTGCATTTTATGTTTGGGTATGTTATGTTTTCCTTGTCCTTTGTATCAAGATGTTTTCCAATCCCCCTCATGATTTCTCTTAAGAAATTGGTTTCATTAATGTAAGTGTGTTGATTAACGTGTACAGGGTGTTACTATTCTCGTTTTGCTTTTGTCTCTTATAACAATTTCGTGTAAACCTCTGTGCTCTCTGCTGTTAGTATCATCACTTCTGCTCTCTGCTGTTTACCATTTGCATGGAAGATCTCTTTTATTCCTTTCAGTTTCAGGATATGTATGTCCCGTTAGTTCAAGGGAGTCTCTTCAGGACAGAGGTTAATTGGGTCCTGTTTTCTTCTGATTGCAAAGTTAAACGCTTTAAAGTGATTGGTCACACGGAAAGCCTCACTACTGCCATTTCATCACATATTATCCATAGAACATGTTACATCTTGTTTGTCCTTCATTTCTCTCTTACTGACTTCTGTGTTTTGTTGACTTTTTGGTAATGACATGCTTTGATTCCCATCTCATCTTTTTTTTGTGTTTCGCATAGATTTCTTTTTGTAGTTACCATTACAGTTACAACGTTGTAAATTTATAACATTCTATTTTAAAATGTAACATGGTAATGTAAAATGTAACAGGGTAACATCAGTTATATACAAAAAAACAGTTCCTTACAACTCTCTCACTTCGTGTTATTGCTGTCAGACTTTACTTCTATGTATCTTGTGTTACTATTTATAAAATACAGTATTATATGTATAGTGCTTAATAATTTTGTCTTCAAATGCTAGGAAAGAATTTAATGTCGTTAGAAGTGAAAAGCACAATACTACATATTTGTATATTTGATCATTTATTAACCTTTAATGGAGAACTTTATATTTTCTTAAGGGTTAGAGTTACTGTCTAGGGTCCTTTTGATACTGAAGGACTCATGTTTCCATTTCTATTCCAGGTCGATAGTACTGACAAACTCTCTCAGCTCTTTCTCCGGGAAAGTCTAAATTTCTCTTTCATTTCTGCAGAGGGTTTTACTAAATATTGTGTTGTTGCTTGACAAGTTTTTATTCTATAAGCACTTTGAAGGTATCATCCCACTGCCTTCTAGCAGGCAGGGGTTCTGCTGAAAAATGCACATAGTTTTATATACTTTATGTTGCATATGACAAGTGTCTTTTTTCTTGTTACTTTCAAGATTGTGCCTTTTTCTCTGACTTTTGATAATTTCTTTATAATATATTTCTTTGTGTGCTTCCTTGGGTACTTTCCCTTGAACTAGTGAAGCTTCTTGAATTTGAATATCTAGTTCTTCCTCAAATTTAGGACATTTGGACATTGTTTCTACAATGTGATTTCTTCATGTGATTTCCAGTCCTGTGTCTCCCCCTTATGAAACTCCCACAGTTTCTATATTGTTCCGTATCATAGTATCCCCTAAATCTATAACAGTTTCTGTGCTTTTTGTCATTGTTTCTTCTCTTTCCTCTTTGGAGGTGATGATTTTGAATAACCTGTCTTTGAATGTGCTCCTTCTTTTGTCTGTCTTATTAGTCTGCTCTTGTACCCCCTCGCCAGTGAATTTTCACTACATTTATTGTATTGCAGCTCCAGAATTTCTTTTTGTTACTACTTTGTCTTTCGTTTGATATTCTCTTCTGTTGGTATTCATTTCCTTCATTCACTTAGTTCTGTATCTCTCATCTTTTAGCTCATTAAGCGTCTTAGCACAGTTGATTTAATTATTGGTCAAGTACTTCAGAAGGCTGTGTTCCTTTAGGTTTTGTTTCAGGGCATTTATTTTGTTCCTTTTATTTCGGCATACTTCCCTGTCTTTTGTCAGCCCTGTAATTTTTAGTTTAGGTTGAGCATTGTTAAAACCACCTCCTCCTCACTTTTTGTCCTAAAATTATGCAGTGGGAGACCCTTAACTCATCAGCCTATTGTAAAGGATCTAGGAGCACTGACTGCTTTTCTGGTGATGTGTGTGTCTTTCCTGGCTATGTTATATATTATTACTAATGTATGATAATTTCCTTTAAATGTCTTATTTTCCCTAAGAAGCTTATCCTTGCTTTTTTCAGAAGCTTTCTGCTTCTGTTCTGTTTCTCAGCTCATAATCTCTCAAACTCACCATAATCCTCCTGGCTCCTGCAGACCCTCCCACTGGCCCAGTGCCTCACCACACCTCTTTATGTTCTCAGCATCGCCAATGTCATATACAAACTATGCTGATATTCCTTTCTATATTTGAGTCAGGTGGGGCAGATCCTAGTCTTTTTCACAGACTCTAGGGATGCCAGACCACAGGTTCAAGTGACACTCCTTTCTTGCTTTCCTAGGGAGCAGCTGTGTCTTGGGAAATGATTCAGGAAACGAGCCTATTAAAACTGAACTGGAATTAAGCTTTCAGTTCCATCTGCCTGAAAGGCAGCTATTTCAAACTGAAAGGAAAATTTATGAATGTAACCAAGTTGAAAAGACTATCAACCATATTACCTCATTTTCGCCACTTGAAAACCTTACTTCTAAACTGAAAACCCACGTTTAGTAAATATAAAAATGATTTTGTCCGTTCTCCAATAGTCACAGAAGAACTGAAAGCACACATTAGGGAAGAACCTTACAGACATAATGAGCTTGGCAAAGCCTTTAGTGTGTCTTCAAGCCTTCCTAACCATGGGGTCATCCGTACTGGAAAGAAACCTTTCCAATGTAAAGAGCATGGCAAGTCCTTCAGGCCAAATTCAGACTTTCTACGACACCGGAGAATCCATAGTGGAGAGAAACTTTATAGATGTAATGAGTGTGGCAAAGTCTTCAGTCAAAATGCACACCTATCTCAACATCAGACAATTCATACTGGAGTAAAACCTTACAAATGTCATGAATGTGGCAAAGTCTTTAGTCGTAATTCACACCTTACACAACATCAGAGAGTTCATACTGGAGAGAAACCTTATAAATGTGATGAATGTGGCAAGGTCTTTACTCGTAATTCATACCTTACGCAACATCGGAGAATTCATGCTCCAGAGAACCCTTACAAATGTGATGAATGTGGCAAAGTCTTTAGTTGCAATGCATACCTTAGACAACATCAGAGTATTCACACGGGAGAGAAACCTCACAAATGTAGTGAATGTGGCAAGGCCTTTAATCGCATTTCACGCCTTACACGACATCAGAGAATTCATACTGGAGAGAAACCTTACAAATGTCATGAGTGTGGCAAAGCCTTTACTTGCAATTCAACCCTTACACGACATCGGGGCGTTCATAGTGGAGAAAAACCTTACAAATGCACTGAATGTGGCAAGGTCTTTGCTAGCAATTCATCCCTTACACAACATCAGCGGATTCATACTGGAGAGAAACCTTACAAATGCAATGAGTGTGGCAAGGTTTTCCGTCAAAAATCAAGCCTTAGAGATCATTGCAGGATCCACTCGGGTGAGAAACCTTACACATGTTATGAATGTGGTAAGAAATTTACTTCGCGTTCAGGGCTTCATATACATCAGGTTATCCATAATGGAGATAACCCTTTCAAATGTGAGTATTGTGGCATAGTTTTCCGGCACAAATTATCCCTAACAGTTCA
Source organism: Indri indri (assembly GCA_004363605.1). Classification (NCBI taxonomy): domain Eukaryota; kingdom Metazoa; phylum Chordata; class Mammalia; order Primates; family Indriidae; genus Indri; species Indri indri. Next base: position 7,566 of record RJWJ010028330.1, on the reverse strand, counting down.
TGTTAGAATTCATACTGGAGAGAAACCTTACAAGTGTAATGAATGTGGTAAGGCCTTCAGACAGAAGATATCTCTTACAGTTCATCAGAAAACACATACTGGAGAGAGAACTTACCAACATAATGAGTGTGGCAAGATTGTCTGTCAAAACTCAAACCTTGAAGATCATCAGAGAAACCATACAGGACGGAAATCTTACAAATGTAATGAATGTGATAAGGTCTTCAGTTACAGTTCAACGCTTGCACGACATCAGTGGATTCATACTGGAGAGAGGCCTTACAAATGCAGTGAGTGTGGCAAATTGTTTTGTAGGAAATCAAACCTTAAAGATCATCATGTTGTCCATTCCAGAGAGAAACCATACAAATGTAATGAGTGTGGGAGGGTCTTCCGTCACAAATCAAACCTTAAAAATCATCACATGATCCATACAGGAGAGAAACCTTACAAATGTGATGAATGTGACAAGGCCTTCAGACAAAAGATATCCCTTACATGTCATCAGCAAACTCATACTGGAGAGAAACCTCACAAATGTAATGAATGTGGCAAGGTCTTCTGTAAAAAATCAAACCTTAAATCTCATCACAGAATCCACACTGGAGAGAAACCTTACAAATGTAATGAGTGTGGCAAGGCGTTCCGTGAAAAATCAAACCTTAAAACTCATCATCACAGAATCCATACTGGAGAGAAACCTTACAAATGCAATGTATGTGGTAAGGTTTTTAGTCGTATTTCACACCTTGCTCAGCATCAGGGAAGTCATTTGTGAGAGACTCTGCAGACTCCTTCAAGGTGCATACTCTTCACCATGAGTTCTATCATCAGTCAACCTCAGAGAGTCCATATAAGAGAAATCAAATCAGTGCAAGGTATGTGGCAGGGGCTTTATCCAGGCTTCACCACTCACTACGCATCAAAAGTTACATCTTCAATGAAACCACACAAATGAAATGTTTATGGTGAGGCTAATACCCAAGGAACATTACCGTGGCACGTCAGAGGATTTACACAAGAAATAAGTCAGTCTCTAGTTCTCTAATATTAATCTCTGATATTATGTGGTGATGAATAATTATAAATCAAAACATGTTGACCCTCATGACATGATATATATCAAAGATGCAAGGACACATGGACATGGTGAGTTATATTTAGGTTATACAGTAGTTAATTTGAGGTTCTTTTGAAATGCTGCTTTATTCTTTATGACTTTCAACATGAGCTTTGAAATCTCTTCATATGCCTGCCTTACCAACATTTCACTGTGGTGTCTGCGGGGAAAAAAAAATCAATAGAATGACAGGTCTCAATCGATTACTGAGAATCATCACTATCCCATTTCCTAGAAGAGAAAGGGCACTGCCTTTGGAGATTAATTTTTTTTTCTATTTTTATGGAGACAGGCTTTTGCTCCCTTACCTAGGGTGAAGGGCAATGGTATGATCCCAGCCCACTGCAGCTTCTAATTCATGGGCTCAAACTGTCCTCCCCACTCTACCTCCCACATAGCCGAGACTACAAGTATACCACATGAGATCCAGCCGATTTTTATTAATTTGTTTTTGAGAAAAAAAGTCTGACTCTGTTCCCCAGGTTGGTTTCAAACTTTGGATTCTAGCGAGTCTCCCGACTTGTCTTTCCAGCATGCCTGAATTACAGCTGTGAGCCACTGTGCCTTGTCCTTTGAGATTATATAGTGTCTGATTTGGAAAGGATGATGATGGGCAGAGAATAATGTAACCTATGGTTCAGTCTTCATGCCTAATGCATTCAGCACACACTTCACCTGAAGGAGGGCACAGTGGGTTGTAGGAAGGAAATGTTCTACCAACTCAGAGAGAAAGAACAGGCCACAACCTCTGGACACTGGGAATTTCATGGGAAGAGAGGAATAGGTTCTTAAGGACTAAATTATGTTGTAGAAACAATGCAGGGATGATGGTTGTCACCTTCTCTATTGAATGGCAATACGTGTTGTTTAGCAAAGATTGATGAAAAATCGTATTGTTTTGAAGCTGAATCGAGAAAAGTTATATCAGAGTAGACAGTTTAATAGAAACTACCAGTAGAGCATGTTCTTGGGGAGGATTCACATTTACCTCTTGGCATTGTAATCTGCAACTATTTTATTCAGAATATATCATAATCCTCAATTTTAACTAAGAAAATTTAGTACTTTTTCCTGGCTATAAAAGAAACACAATGTTTCTACCAACATTGTTTTATTCCACCTCAGGAGGATACTTAATAGCAGACAATAATAATACACCATTCGGCCCTTATGGTTGAAGCATCTAGAACAATGTTTTTGGTGAAATCAAAGAACATACCCTTTTGGGTACATATACTTAGCTAAGTATGATTTGGGGTAATCAGTCTTACTACTTAAGTTATTGTTGCTACACTCTGCCCTACGATACTCAGGTGAGTGCAGTGGAAATTGCAAATCAGTGTAGCTTCGGACTCTCACACCCTCGAACATGTATCACTGTTGATGAACCCGTACTGTATTATTTTATATTTCTACACTCTTCTCTCATGTGCCACGTAGGACCCATGACATTCACCTTCATGTTCCTTAAGGAAAAATGCATGTATAGTAATATGGAAGTTAATTATGAAATGAAGACTGTGTGGGCAATAAGGATAAAAATAACAGCATGTCTTTTTTGTCCTTGCAGCGCTTGGTGACAAAAGTTTTAAATATTATCATTCATGTATTTCCTTTTATGAATAAGGATAGAAATGAGAACTTTGTTTTGCTGGATAAACTAGGAACTGCCTATATTCACCCTTGTAACATTTTTCTGAAGGTGAACTTTTCACCACTCTCCGGGAACTTGATTGATGTGCACTTAACATTTGGTTGGAAATTGAGAATGATGCTGTACACTGAAGAGGTATGAGAACTTTTAGTACACAGCAAGGCTTTCTGAGGGAAGGAGAATAGTCTTCCAGAGCTGGTCCTAAAATGGCTTCAGAGGAACTGGGATAGGTGACTGACTTGGGGTGTTACGATTGTTAAAGGTGGGTGAGGTCGAGCACCCAAATGTGGTTCAACTTCCAGCTCCTGCCGATGGATCGAGGGGCACTCAGGCTTGTTGGCTTAACTAGGCGGGCAGAATAGGAGAGGGAATGCAGAGGTGTGAAAGGTATTAGTATTGAACATCATGCAATGTAGTCTGACTTCTTAAGGCAACACCGAGTGTTTGTTCTTGAAATCCCCCAACTTGGTTAGGAAAGACCCCAATTTTTCTCATGTTCATAGCATTCCTTTCTTTGCTGCACGTGTAAGTCCCATCGCTCAGTATGACTGTTTAAAATGTTTGTTAAATACTATTTAGTGAGATTGCCTAAAATATTTTTACAGTAGAATGAAAATTATTGTGTGGAAGTGTTTATTATGTAATAGATATGATTAAGGAATTTTATTAAAAGAGGATTTTTATAAAACTGTGTAAATGTCATTTTTAGGTTATGATATTAAACAATATATACCATGGTTCATTTTCAAGTCTAATAAAATTTTCTCATTTTTTCATAAAATTTTTTTTCATTTTTTTCTCCTCTTTCATACATCATAGGCCAGGATGCATGTTCAATACGGTTTTTACCTGTGTTACTCTAGAGAAACATTTAGGGAGTTCATAAAAGAGGGTGCCATTTGGAGACAGATTTTGTGACAGGAGCATGTAGATAGGACAATGGCAGGGAAAACTGATTTCTCCGTAAATATGAAAAAGCTACGTCCCTTAGTCTTTAGGGACTTAGCATTGGGACAGTACAAAACAGTCAACTGAAATTTCTTAATGTGAGCATTATCTAAGATCACATGCTTGAAAATCAAATATGTGGAGGTTAAGCATCTGCAGAGGTAAATGAAGAGGCAGTAAGGGGGAAAATCCCTGAGATTTCAACATCACTTTGTCACAGGGAGATAATCTCTATTGCTGAATCCTCAGAGGCCATTCTGCCACCTGACTCTGGCTGGTATTTCTATTCACAGTGAGAGTCTTTCAGGAAAACAAGATGTTTGTGTTACTTGTACCATGAAAACTGCACCCAATAGATTTGTTTCCATCCAAAATTACTCAACAAGTACATTTTCTTTTAATACTTTCAAGCTAGGTGAAATGGTGCGCACTTATAATCCCAGCTCCCTGAGAAGCCGAGGCAGGAGGATTATTTGAGTCCCTGAGGTAGAAATCATCCTGGGCCACATCGGAAGAACCCGGCTCAAAGATAAAAAGTGATTTGTAGCGAGGGGCCAAGGCGGTGGGCCAGAAGCAGCTGACACATGCTTCTCTCACACAGAGGATCAAAAATAGTAAGTAGATATTCACCTTTGGCTCAATAGTCTGAGCAACAGCAGTGGGATTCAACAGAGAAGTGACAGAGTGTGTTGAAAGCAAAGGAGAAGGAAGTAAGGCACCCCCTTGGGTGGGTCAGCAGTAGCCAGGGTGCTGCCTGCACATGGGGAAGGGCAGGTGAGAGATCTCCAGCACTCCATAGTACCCCAATAGATATTCCTATCTGAGCTACAAGAGGGCCCCTCTACTCCCTGAGGCCTCCAGAGAAACTCAGGGAGCTACTTACAAACTGCACAGTGACACTCCTCCAGAGAAGTGGTACAACGTGGCCCCACAGGGTGCCAAACCCTAAGCACTGTGGCTCCATTCTTAGAGCCCAACCTTACAGTGCTGCATCTGCCTGGGGGCCAGTTCTGCTGCTGTAATCACCTCATTGCTGCCAGGACATTGAGACAGCAGAGAGGCCAGTTGTGCTTAGAGACCCTGGGGACTAGGCTTGCTGGTACTGCCACTATCACTGGAGGATCCTCAGGAAGCCAAACCCCCACAACCACCAACCCCCACTGCTGCTGCTGCTGTCCCTGACACAGGACCAAGTCTCCAGCAAAGCTACCCAGCCTCTCGATTCCACTGCTGCTTTGGAGAGTGACCCACCCTGCTTCTACCTGAACTTTCAGCATTGGCCTGTGGACCAGCCCATCCCTGCACATGAGCATGGCCCAGCACCTGCCTGGACTGAGACAACCACAGGGGAACAAGGAGATGCCAAAGAGCACCAGTGTTAGAGGCTCATGATGTATCTGCCCCTCTCCTGCCTGAGTATTCTTCTGGAGCAGGACTCAAGGATGCTATCCAAAGGCCTAGAAACTGAGGATACCTAACCTAGTCCACCACCACTAGCACCTGGACACCTTCCCAGGGGTTTGAGTTCCAACTCATCTAAATTACAACCAACAATGAGGTTCATAACTACCAGCATGAGCTGAAAGACTAAGGGAATTCCTAGCATACAACAGGTGGACTGCAAACTTACTTGTCTTGAAGTGAGGGAAGATACTCCACATGAGAAGTAACCAGCATAAGAATATGACAAGGTAAAAAAAAAAACACCCCTTTCCTACCCCCAAAGCGTCACGCTAGCTCTCCCGCACTGGACTTCAACCAAAGGGAAATTTTGAAATTTCAGATACGGAATTCAAAATGTGGATCCCAAGTAAGCTCAAAGGGATTGATAAGGAAGTCGAAAACCCACTTGAAGAAACTAAGAGTAATTCAGGACAAGACTAAAAAATTCACCAAAGAGATAGATAGCTTAAAATAAATCAGACCTACTGGAAATGAAAGTATTTTAGGGAATTTCAAAATATAGTGGAAAGGGGGTAAAAAACCTACCTATCAGGTACAATGAACAGTATTCGGATGATAGGCACACTAAAAGGTCCAGCTGAAGGCTTTTAAAAGGTATCCAAGTAGTGCCCTGCAGGAAATGCTCTAAAGTGATCTAAACACCAAAAAGGTTGATACACAACAGAGTAAAAACACTCGACAGTGAAAATCCACATGTCTTATAAAACAGTAACGCAAGGGAGAATAGAAACCAAACAAGTCACAATCAACACGATGACTTAGGATTTCACTTATCACTATTAACATTAAACAAATATTATAAATGCCCCCACTTAAAAGGTACAGATTCATGGAATGGATTACAAAAAAATACAATCCAAATACCTGCTGTCTACCGGAAATCACTTAACTCATAGAGCATTGCAAAACGTCAAGATAAAAGCTTGGAAAAAATATTCCACGTAAATGGAAATCAAGAGTGAGCAGGAGCAGCTATTTTTATACCAAATAAAAGAGACAATTAGAGGCAGGATTGAAAGAAGCCACCTATATGGTATATGGTTGGTCATTCTTCTGGTAGCAGGAGATAAGAATAAGAGAGGTTAGACTGGATATAAAATGGTAAAAAACATCACTAAGTTCATATATGAGCAGGTACCAAGGGGTTTGAAAATAATGTTAATGATATCTTGCTTCCTGTTGCTAGGGAATCTTATCTTTCCGTGACCCTGATTTCTCCCTCCTCTTGCATCCCAGTCCCAGTCACCTTAAGGAAAAGTTGGGTATCCTGATGAAGTCTGGGGAAGAGAAGGACTTCTATTGGTAAGAGTTTCCCAAATCAACAGCGTGAGGTTCCAGGCCCCGCCCCCTCCCCGTTCCCGCCACAGACCCGGCGTCTCTCCATGCCCCGCCCCTTCCCCGTTCTCGCCTCAGACCCGGCCTCTCTCCACGTCCCGCCTCCGCCACTCCCCCAGGCTGCCGGGCGTCTTCTCTGCGCGGTCCCACTTTTCCGCAGTCCCGGACGCAGAACGCGTGGAGCGAGGGTTTCCCGTGCCGAGGTTCAGCCTGAGCTTCGCCCTCCCACGTCTTCCTTACTCGGTGCCGGGGTCGCTACGGACTTTCAAATCCCCACGCCGCCCCCTCCACCGCAGGTACGTACAGACCTCGCGCCGTGGATCCGGCAGCCGCTTCCTTTTGCGTTAAAATCTGTGAGGCCGGGCCCGTCCCTGGGTCTTTCTGCCTTCGGTCCAGGTAAACGCCGCGTTCGCGTCACTTCCTGCTTACAACCTTTTACTGCCCTCTGTCCTACCCCGAGCCGTGTGAAGTCCTCACCGGCTGGGTGGATTCACGTCCTCTGCGCGCCCAGCCTCGCCCGCGTCGGCCCCCGGAGGACAGCGCAGTCCGTAGGCTCGGTGCCGGAGAGCCGCGTCCTCTGCCTGGTCTGGGTGTCCGAGGCACGGGCGCCCCGCCGTCTCTCTTCCTCCTCAGGCCTGATCCTTCTGCTCTCCAGACTTGTGCTTAGCAGTCACCGCTTCCCCTGACCCCTGGTTTGGGGAGGTGACCGGGCCTGTCCTGCGACACCCAGCGTTCTTCTGTCCCCAGTTGCACCCCACTGGAAAATGCTGCTCTTCCGGGAGGCGGGCCTCTTGTTCCGTCCCCCTCCCTGTGAACGTGTGGGCGAAGGGGGTCCCAGGAGAAGGGGAGAGAGCAACCGAGAGAAAAACTACGAAAGGAAAGAATGAGGGAGACCCATAAACAGATGGCAAAGTAGAGGGTGGGGAGGGATTCGCAGCGACGCAGTAATAGCGAAAGAAGCTGAGAAGGTAGCAGGGGGAGACAAGTAAGCGGAGAAATCGAGGGAACAGCTGGGTGACAGCAAGATAGGGAGAGGGGCAGCAAA